>SJYC01034666.1:0-10912 GCA_006408675.1 Madoqua kirkii
TCTCACAAGATTAAATAATGAAAACAGCTATCCCCAAATACACATATTTTAAGCTGTTAGAGTCAAGTCTCTTTCCTCCATAACAGAGTCTTCATAAATAACATTATCTATTAGCCTACTAGAATCCCACTGTCTTTTCTAGATTGTTTCCATTTCTAGGTATAGGGTTGCTGGAGAGGCAGACTATAAATCCTTGTGTCTACGTGAAACAAGACAGCAGTTGAGGGTAAGCACACACACATGAAACAATTCTTTCCTCCATAACAGAATCTTCATAAATAACATTATCTATTAGCCTACTAGAATCACACTGTCTTTTCTAGATTGTTTCTATTTCTAGGTATAGGGTTGCTGGAGAGGCAGACTATAAATCCTCGTGTCTACTTGAAACAAGACAGCAGTTGAGGGTAAGCACACACACACGAAACAAACACTGCTTAAAGGCCGGTAATCGAGTGAATCAGGGCAGATCCACGACCAAGGAGTCAATGTGAGCTGGAATGACGCCTCTGCCTCTTTCTAGAGGTGAGCAATGTTCTTTAGCGGCCCAGTCCTGTCTTACTGTTAGGGACCCCCTGGACTGTAGCCCACCAGGCTCCTCTGTCCATGGGATTTCTCGGGCAAAAATACTGAAGTGGGTTGTCATTTCCTTCAGGGGATCTTCCCGACTCAGGGATGGAACCCACATCTCTTGCACTGGCAGGTGGCTTCTTTACTGCTGAGCGACCGGGGAAGCCCCGGGCCGTACCCTTCCCTCCTCCTGAATTCTCATTTCACTGCGGTCAGTGTGGGACGCTTGGCAGCATCCCCGGCTTCTCCTCTCTAGATGGGCAACCCTGCCCCGTGTGTGACAGCCAACAGTATCTCCTGTGCTTGTGTGCTCCATTGCGACCGACTCTGTGCGACCCCGTGGACTGTAGCCTGCAGGCTCCTCTGTCCATGGGATTCCCCAGGCCTGAGTACTGGAGTGGGCTGCCATTTCCTCCTCCGGGGAGTCTTCCTGCTGCTGCTGCTGCTGCTGCTGCTGCTGCTGCTGCTAAGTCGCTTCAGTTGTGTCCGACTCTGTGCGACCCCATTGACGGCAGCCCTCCAGGCTCCCCCTGGAGAGATTCCCCTCCAGAATCCCCTGGGATTCTCCAGGCAAGAACACTGGGCTGGGTTGCCATGTCCTCCTCCAGGGGATCCTCTACTTGGGCTCAGATACCAGCAAGGTGGGATGGGGGGTCAAGTTCTAGGAGCTCACTGGGACGACTGTCACTCCTGATCCTGCCACGGCACAAAGTGCCCGGCAACCAACTCGCGCTAACATGTGGGGGTGGATCACAAGCACCGCCTCCTCCCAGTCTCGATTCCACACACTTGAGATAAACATAGGATTATAGAGTTGCAAGTGTGCTTAGAGAGTTCTGATCCAAATTACATTATTGTAGAGTTGAAAAATGTAAGGTGAATGAGCTCACAGGACCAGGACTCCCAGTCCACACTTCTCCTCTGCACATTAAAATATTTACACCTGGAATAATTTTAATATGTACCTGAAAGGAGAAGAGCCAGTTGGTAATAAGTACTGAGTGCCAAGCACCGAGGATAGAGAGAGGGAGAAGAAATAGGTCCAGTTCTTTGTAAAATCATGGCCTCAGCAAGCTGTGAAATACACCAGAGGCTGCTGGAGTAAGAACTAGATCTGAAGTTGCTGGTACACAGTAGGCCTTCAGGAAAAGTGTGTTGGATACATCAGCTCATACCTATACTATAATGGAGGTATGTCCTAAGTCGCTTCAGTCATGTCTGACTCTTTGTGACCCCATGGACTGTAGGCCACCAGGCTCCTCTGTCTAGGATCCTCCAGGCAAAAATACTGGAGTGGGTTGCCATTTCCTTCTCCAATAATGGATGTATACCCCACTTATTTTTAAGAGGAAGGAACAGTGACCCTTGATGTTACAAGGAAAAGTTGCCTCCATTCAGTAAAAAAAAAAAAAAAAAAAAAAAATCTTGGGAGCTGTGCTTTGGGGTTCTAAAGTAAAATGGCAGATATATTCTGCCTGTGAGGAGGACATGAATTTGGAAGGGTCAGAGGGCTGGAGTGTTACTGCCTGAAGTGTACTCCCCCAAATTTATATGCTGAAATCCCAACCCACAATAGATGCAAAAAGTGACTGTATTTGGAGAAAAGGTTATTAAAGAACTAATTAAGTTACGATGAGCTCAGTAGAGGGGCCCTCATCCAATATGATGGGTCTCCTTAAAAGGAGGAAATCTGGGGACAGGCATACACATGAGTAGAGAGAAGGCCGTGTGAAGATAAAGGAGGAAGATGGCCTTCTGCCAGCCAAGGAGGGAGGCCTCAGAAGGAACCAGCCCCACACCTCCCTTTCCGACCTGCAGCTCAGGTCTGTGAGACAACGCACTTCTGATGATGAAGCCCCACCCCACCCATAACTTCAGACACAAGTGTTTCCACCAAGTTACCGCAGCCAGCTTCTGCATCTGATTAGTTGACGTCTTATGGGTTTAACACGGTGTAGATCTGACATGCTGACCTTTCTCACCTTTCTCATCGCCTTGATGACTATGAGATGCTACTCTTCCAATAGAGAACAATTATTTCCTAAGATATCTAACTTTAAGGAGCTAATACCATTTGAAACAAAAGACAGGGTCCCTGATCCACATCCTCTGAAAGCCAGCGCATCCATTTGTATTCCAGGTAACGTTTCTGAGATGAACTCGCCACCTTAGGTGTGTGCTTGACTTCAAACATCCTTTGATCAATGTGAGAAAAAATAAAAAAGGACCAGATTTCATCTTGGTTTTGTATGCATTAACTGTCAGTGCCAAAAATAACATGGAGCATGCTTTATCGCTTTTCCAATCTGTGCACTTGATTTGATCTGAACCACAACACTCAGACTTGGAAGGATGAATTTCCGATTTATAGACAAGAAAGCTGAGGCTCAAAAGGTTACTCAAAACTGAAGAGCCTGGTAACAGCTGGATAGAAGAGTGGTCCAATGATGCTTCTCTCCCACTCAACCTCTGACCCTTTTAAAGCAGCCAAAGGCAGGCAACAGAGTTATTACTTCAGAATGTCTAGGAAAGGCAAACTAAAAGGAACTTCTTGCTTAGGCTCCGTAAGACAATAGTGAGGTTAGATCCTGATATGACCAACTATTTGATTCTTCTTATGGGCTGAACTGCACTCCAGTTCACACACTGAAGTCTGAACCCTCTGATGCCTCAGAATGTGATCTTATTTAGAAAGAGGACCACTGTGGGTATAACTAGCTATGATGTAGTCATCCTGGAGTGGGTGGGCCTGTAATTCAGTAGGACTAGTAAAATGGCGCCCCACTCCAGTGCTCTTGCCTGGAAAATCCCATGGACAGAGGAACCTGGTGGGCTGCAGTCCATGGGGTCGCTGAGAATCGGGCACAACTGAGCGACTTCACTTTCACTTTTCACTTTCATGCATTGGAGAAGGGTCACATAATCCCTGGGTCAGGAAGGTCCCTTGGAGAAGGAAATGGCGACCCACTTCCGTTTTCTTGCCTGGAGAATTCCATGGACTGAGGAGCCTGGTGGGATACAGTCCACGGGTCTCAAAAAATCAGACAAGACTTAGCCATGCACATGATAGCCCTCATGCCAAGGGAGCATCTGGACACAGTCACGCAGGATGCCAGGTGCAGAGGAGGCAGAGGGTGGACTTTTGCTTCTACAAAGAACACCAAAGACTGTCAGCACAATCCCAGAAGCTGGGGGAGCGGCAGTTAGCAGTGCCTGCTTCAGCCCTCAGAGGACCCAGCTCCGCCCACACTATGGACACCCCCACTCCCACCCCCGCCTCTGGACTGTGACGCAGCACATTTCCGTGGTTTAAGCCACCTAGTCTGTGCTCCTTTGATTCAGTGTCCTTGCAAATGACACAGTCCTCATAACCAAGGATCCTCAGATAATGGTGTTAGAATTGATAGGGGTGGCCTGCCTTCTGGACATTTCATCCTGGAGGATCCAGTCTGTCCACTTACCTCTACCTTACCTTAGAACTACTCTTCGCTACCCAACAGGATGGCTTGCTTCCACCCAGTACGATTAGGGAGCCACATGATCAGGTAAGGCCTGGAAGGGAGGGGCCCAGGTAACAGTGGAGGAGTCTCAGAAGAGAGAACTGCCAGAGAAACTGGCCTCTGAAATGGGCCTCCTTCCCCTCCTGTGATAAGATCTCTGGATCTCCTGCTATCCTAAAATAGCTCCCCTTCTCCCCAGAGAACAGCTCTACGATGACCAACAGCATGCCCCCCTTGAAATGACCCTTCTTTGGGCTCTAACGACAATATATAACCTGCACACCCTCTGCCTTCTTGTTCTCTTTCAACTCTGTCTTTGCTCACCTTTTCTCTCCTCTCCCTTTCGCTGATATTGTTAGTGAAGTGCCTTGATGCCAACAGATATAAAATATCTGCTGCTGCTGCTGCTAAGTCGCTTCAGTCGTGCCCGACTTTGTGCGAGCCCAGAGACAGCAGCCCACCAGGCTCCATCATCCCTGGGATTCTCCAGGCAAGAACACTGGAGTGGGTTGCCATTTCCTTCTGCAATGCATGAAAGTGAAAAGTAAAAGTGAAGTCGCTCAGTCGTGTCCAACTCTTAGCGCCCCACGGACTGCAGCCCACCAGGCTCCTCCATCCATCGGATTTTCCAGGCAAGAGTACTGGAGTGGGTCGCCAGTGCCTATATATATATCTAACCACTGTACTTATTGCCCTGTTTTATGCTAGAATTTCATCATTTTCTCTGGCCCTCCAGATGTGGAATTTGAGAGTCTTCTCATTCCTACTTTCTCCAATAGATCTTGTTCTTTCTTTGAAAGGTCCCTTGCATGGACCTGACTCAGCATTCCCAAGGTGCCACCTCAGAGCTCGCCCTTAGCACAACGGGTGGCCATGAGAGGATTTGAAAGGGTCCTCCTGTCCTGGAAGTGTTCCCACTGCCCACTGTTGGCACTGATGTGTGTAAACAGGTCTTCCTAAAGCCTGACTTTCCCTTCCTGCTCCAATCTTCCCAGGGTTGTTAGCCAGCGGAAATACAGACTTTGAAAAGGCAAAGAAGAACAGTCAGAAGGTTATAGCTCAACCTATCTGCAGTAAGAAAAAAAATTTTAGATCCACTCATGTTCACTGAGGGCCCCAAACTTTTCAGACCCTGAGTGGGGTACTCTCCATACATGATTTCATTAAAACTTCATGACAGTTTGAAAATAGTAGGTTACATCACTGTTGAAGTGAAGCGAAGTGAAGTAAAAGTCACTCAGCTGTGTTCAACTCTTTGTGACCCCATGGGCTAAACAGTCCATGGAATTCTCCAGGCCAGAATACTGGAGTGGGTAGCCTTTCCCTTCTCCAGGGGATCTTGTCAACTCAGGGGTCGAACCCAGGTCTCTACAGATAATTTGCTAATAGCTTAAGTGGAAAACCTGCAAGCTACTATATAGCACTTTTTAGAAATAAATTTTTTAATAATTAAATTTATTTTTAATTGAAGGATAATTACTCTACAATATTGTGCTGGTTTCTGCCAAACATCAACATGAGTCAGCCATAGTTATACATTAAAATTTTATAATGTGTGAAAAAGCATTCTGTAAACTGAACTCCATGTGTAGGTTTTGCCGGTGTTCCTAGCAGTTCTTACAGGATACCAGGGTTATCACAACCAAGTGTAATGGCATTGTTATTCCAAAGCCAGACGTGAGTGATGTGTAGTTTTGCAGCTGCTGCGTGTGTAGGCACAATTACAATTTTCTGTGCAGGTCCTAAGTCGTTGATGCTCACATGGCGTGACTAAGAGAGGCCTCTTCTGCCTGCATGTGAAACAGCAACCCTCCGCTCCGATCTCTCACCTGCTTTACTGATCTTCACAGCAATCGCCATCAGCTCACTTTTTGCATTTCTGTCAAATGTGAACTCTGAGGCTGTTGAGTTTGGTGTGTTGCTGTGTCTAATTCTCAAAGAGTCTCATTTATTGGACTTGATTACCTCTCCTTATAAAGGGCTGCAACTCAGAGGGGTTTGTGCCTGTCCTGGGGGCTTTGGGTTTCCAGCAACAAGTTCATATCTTACTGACACTGCTTTGCCAGCTCCTGTATCCCCCTGTGGTTCTTCCCCTCTTACTGAGCCTGTGCTAGTTTGCTTTCAGCTTTCACCTCCATCCTTACTCAAACTGGGTCAGTTGCACCCTGCTTTGTGCCCCAGAACATCACATCCGTCACCATAGCATTTATCATCACTGTAATTTTCCACTTATTTGTGGGATGACACAAAGAACCGCCGCGTCCCCTACCTGCCCACAGTTCCTGACAACAAGGGCCATGCCCATTTTGCTCACAGCTGGACCCTTCCTCAGGGTGTGCATTCAATGGGTATTTGTGGAAAGTATGAGTGAGAAAACATGTGTTCAAAGCCAAGGTGCCCTCCTGCACTTTGAAAGAAAGGGCGGCACGCCAGGATGATGTGGGTGGGGACGTTTCATGCCTAGATTTTGCTCAGCTTTCTACCCCGTGTGCATCCCACAGAGCAGGTGCTTAATAAATATGATCACTGAATGACTGGACAAGCTGACATCCTGAAATCCATCCCTGAGCTATTTATGATTCTCTGCTCTGCAGTTTTCAGGACAGGAATGATTCTGGTGTCTGATATGGGGTTACTCCTTTCCAGGCTTCAGTTCTTTTGTCTGAAAAGTGGAGATTATCTGAGTGGATAAAGGAGATGGGGTACATTTTTTACAATGGAGTGCTACTCAGCAATAAAAAGGAGCAAAACGGGGTCATTTGTAGTGATGTGGATGGACCTAGAGTCTGTCATATAGAGAGAAGTCAGAAAAACAAATATTGTATACTATCACATATACATGGAATATAGAAAAATGGTACAGATGAACCTATTTGCAGGCTAGAAATAGAAAGACATGTAGAAAACAGATGTGAGCACAGGGAGGAGGGGAGGGTGGGGCAAATCGGGAGACTAGGCCTGACATATATACACTACCGTGTGTGAAGCGGATAGCCAGTGGGAAGCTGCGGTACAGCACCGGCTGCTCAGCTTGGGGCTCTGGGATGACCTAGGGGGGTGGGATAATGGGCTGAAGGGAGGCTCCAGAGGGAGGGGATATACGTATCTATTAGCTGATTCATCTGCAGTAGAGCAGAAACTGTACACACCATCGTAAAGCAATTATACTCCAATAAAACAAATAAATGGAGCTTATCACACCTTTTTTCTAGAACTGCACATATTAAGTGACATAATGGATCCAGACATAAGCTTACAAAGTCTGATGAGGAGAGAGGGCTGCCATTCTAGGCTCTCCCTCAGATTCATCAGCAGAATTTAACCCCCTCCACACCCCTTTATCTTGAGCTCAACTACCATGTCCCGGCTTCTCTTGGTGAAAAGCCCACCGGGCTTCCCATGACGTCAGCATGTAGCCAGGCCGCCACAGGTGCGCCTCAGTCGGCTTTTTCAATTATAAACTCCTATTTTCAGGAGCTCAGTGTGCCAGCGGAGACTCTCTGGTTTCATCATTTTCTGTAATTGCTGTGAGCTGTCACCTTCCAACACGTGAATGAAATCTCACATATTTCCTTGGTCTGAGCAGCCACAACCAAGAAAGCACGTTTCATTGATGGGAGCTGTTGTCTTTCATTGGGGAAGGCATTATAAAACTAAATGATGAAGAGAGTCCTGTGACGGCATACGGGTAAGAAAGACATGTTTTGAATATCCCAGCACTTCCCCTCCCTCTCACCCTCAGCTGCCAGGACGAATGTAATACACGTTTTACAGGTACATGCCGGTGGATGTTCATTTCATCCATAATTCTGGCAGAGTCCATGTCCTGCATTTAATTAATTAAATGACTCGAGCCATCCAATCCTTGTTTCTACTCATGTATCACAATTAGAGCAAGCGGTAGCCATGGAAACCACTGGTTCCATCATAATTCTTAAAATGAGGATGGCTTTATTTTGGAGCCCATCAAGCATACAGCTCTGCAGAGCATGTGTTTATGGTTATTGCTAAATGGGGATTTGGTCATTTTCGAATGAAACGGGAGGCTCCTCATTTCTGACACATGTCATTATAAGGAGTCTTTCATTTCACTCAGGTTTGCCAAGTTCTAATCATTTCCAGGTCCTTCCTATTTATGTTTAATTAGAGAGATGTTGAAGTTCATAAAAATAGATCTGAATTCACCATGGAGGTGGGGAAATGAATCCCTAGTCTATGGTCTTACAAGGAGAAGATAAAAATATGTTAGGCTAGTGCCGTGACAACCAGGAAATTAGTTATTCACCTGCTTCTTTGAGATGGGTTTTTCACCTTATTCCTGTGAGGCAAGAATATTCATTTTAGTCATTTTACTGCCAGAGTCTGCTCCACTGCTGGCAAGGAAACCCAGGCACACTATTGGAATTCTGGACAAGGCTGCTGTAACGTAACTGGCAAGAAGATGGAATCTGTTGCTCCTGAACAGGAATTGCTAAATAGGAGTTTTTACCTTTTGGATCATTTTAAAGCAATTTTTGTACTCAATAACTGGATATCAGAATGAAGAGGAAAGTAACAGGCCACATGTCTCCACCAGCATATAAAAGTCATTTCAGGAACAAAGTCACATACATACAGGGATGGGGATCATTTATAATACTGGTGCTGGGCCCACGTGACAATATGCTGCCTGCTCTGATGCAAACATCAGTCTTGAGGAAGCCCTCCACGCACTCAGTGCTGCCTACGTCGGCACATCGTCTATAGCTAGAGCGGCGTCTTACTACTGGATAGTAGTATCCATTACTCCCTGGATAATATCCATGCTTCAGTGCTTTGGCTCAGAAGACATGGCCCGCACAGCAGCTGACAATGAGCCCTTGCTGGATGCGTCTTTCTGGAGTGGCTTCTGGAGTCACACCTCCCACTCTCGCTTCGCTCTAAAACCAAGCTCCTTTACTCCACTGAGTCACACTGGGTAGCACGTAGACCCTTGATAGCTTGCTTTTTGTCTTCATCTGACCTCCTGAAACCAGGTGGCTCTTTCCATGCAAAGGCAAATATTTTCTGAAATCCACCCCTTCCTCCCTTTCGTGTAAGTGCCCACAGGCAGACTCTGCCATTGTGTTGCACAGTCTAATTCAGACATTTACTGACATCTGACATTTGGCGACTGAAAGTGCCAGGCTGCGACAGCACAGGCGCCGCCGAGGAGAGTCATCCCACGCCCGAGGTCAGGGGCAGAAGCTGAGACAAGCTACCACAGGGCCGAGGTCAGGGGCGGCAGCTGAGAGGAGCTACCCCACACGTCCAAGGAGCGGCGGCTAAGCGGGCAAAGGAGGGATGAGAGGAACTACTCTACGTTCAAGGTCAGGAGAGGCAGCCATGAGGAGATACCCCTTGTCCAAGGTAAAGAGCAGCAGCTGCGCTTTGCTGGAGTAGCTGTGAAGTGATACCCCACGTCCAAGGTAAGAGAAACCCTAGTAAGACAGTAGGTGTTGCAAAAGGGCATCAGAGGGCAGACACACTGAAACCATAATCACAGAAAACTAGTCAGTCTCATCACATGGGCCACAGCCTTGTCTAACTCAATGAAACTGAGTTATGCTGTATGAAGCCACCCAGGACGGGTGGGTCATGGTGGAGAGGTCTGACAGAATGTGGTCCACTGGAGAAGGGAATGGCAAACCACTTCAGTATTCTTGCCTTGAGAACCCCATAAACAGTATGAAAAGGCAAAATGATAGGATACCAAAAGAGGACACTCTCCGGGTAGGTAGGTGCCCAATATGCTACTGGAGATCAGTGGAGAAATAACTCCAGAAAGAATGAAGGGGTGGAGCCAAAGCAAAAACAATACCCAGTTGTGGATGTGACTGGTAATAGAAGCAAGGTCCAATGCTGTTAAGAGCAATATTGCATAGGAACCTGGAATGTCAGGTCCATGAATCAAGGCAAATTGGAAGTGGTCAAACAGGAGATGGCAAGAGTGAACATCAACATTCTAGGAATCAGCGAACTAAGATGGACTGGAATGGGTGGATTTAACTCAGATAACCGTTATATCTACTACTGTGGGCAGGAATCCCTTAGAAGAAATGGAGTGGCCATTAGAGTAAAGAAAAGAGTCCGAAATGCAGTACTTGGATGCAATCACAAAGATGACAGAATGATCTCCGTTCATTTCCAAAGCAAACCATTCAATATCATGGTAATCCAAGCCTATGCCCCAACCAGTAACACTGAAGAAGCTCAAGTTGAAAGGTTCTATGAAGACCTATGAGACCTTTCAGAATTAACACCCAAAAAAGATGTCCTTTTCTTTATAGAGGACTGGAATGCAAAAATAGGAAGTCAAGAGCTACCTAGAGTAACAGGCAAATTTGGCCTTGGAGTACGGAATAAAGCAGGGCAAAGGCTAATAGAGTTTTGACAAGAGAACGCACTGGTCATAGCAAACAACCTCTTCCAACAACATAAGAGAAGACTCTACACATGGACATCACCAGATGGTCAACACTGAAATCAATTGATTATATTCTTTGCAGCCAAAGATGGAGAAGCTCTATACAGTCAGCAAAAACAAGACTGGGAGCTGACTGTGGCTCAGATCATGAATTCCTTATTGCCAATTCAGACTTAAATTGAAGAAAGTGGGGAAACCACTAGACCATTCAGGTATGAGTTAAATCAAATCCCTTATGATTATACAATGGAAGTGAGAAATAAATTTAAGTGACTAATCTGATAGAGTGCCTGAGGAACTATGGAATGAGGTTCGTGACATTGTACCGGAGACAGGGATCAAGATCATCCCCATGGAAAAGAAATGCAAAAAAGCAAAATAGGTGTCTTGGGAGGCC
>SJYC01034674.1:0-14529 GCA_006408675.1 Madoqua kirkii
TTGTTAATAGTCCTATGAAACAATGTTATAACTCAATAGCCACAAATTTAAAATTCTAAATCACATTTAAGAGGTAATTTATTAACCAAAACAATAATTTGAAGGTCACTGTCTTTTTCTAATGTTGTTATGTTTGGGCAGAGCATGAAATATAGCTTCTAATATTTAAAACACCACATATATTGTTTAACTTATACTTTTGAAGAATAAATCAGATTTCACACATTTCAATTTGCAAGAAATGCTCATTTTCAAAGCAGTAGTGTCATTTCCTCTGAGGTTTGTTTCAGAACTTGGATGTCTTCCATAAAATCATTTGAAATCAGTCTTGTTTATTGGGAAATAATTAAATCAACTACCAAGAGATGGGTGATTTTGTACCTTATAGTAAGAAAAAATATGTTACATCTCAATAATTCAACAACCACTGGCAGCTATTTTTTCCTGGATCACTTAATATATGTATATATTTTGATCCACTCAATTTGTAACAAACATTTTATTTTGAAATAATTTTAACTTTACAGAAAAGTGCCAGAGAAAGTACAGCTAGATCTCACTCAGTTCTGATCATCCAGCTAGTTTCCCTTAATGTTTATTCCTCACATGTCCTTGCTACATTTGTCAAACTAAGAACTTAATATTGGTACTTTAGCTAAACTACAGGCTTTATTTGGATTTCATTAATTTTTATAATGCCTTTTTTTCTATTCTAGACCCAAGAAGGATACCATATTTAATTGCTGTGACTTCTGTGGTCCATGACAATTTCTCAGTCTTTCCTCATTTTTCACGATCTTAAAAGTGCTGGTCAGGTGTTTTGCAGAAATTCATTTAATCTGACTTTTTCTAATACTTTCTCATGATTAGATTGAGTTTTGAGAAAAATCAGCAAAGAGGCTAGATATCTCATTATCATATCACATCCAGGGTGTGTAATGTCATCATGACATCTTTCTAATGTTGATTTTGATACTTCATTAAGGCAGTGCTTGTCAAATTTCTCCACATTAAAATTGCTGTTTCCTTCCCTTTCTATATTCTATTGTTTAGAAGTAAGCCACTAAATACAGCATACCTTGAAGGGTGTAAGACAGTGGATTAAGTTCTCCCTCTCAGAGAAGGGTATCTGTATATATTAACTGGAATTCTAATTTAAGGAAAATTGATTTGTTTTCTCGCTATCATTTATTTATTTAATCATTTGTTTCAATATGGACTCGTGTATATTTTATGTTTTGAGTTATAACATTTGTTACCCAAATTGCCTAGGTTTGATTATTGGAACCTCTTAATTTGTCTGTGGCCTTTCCAAGATTCCTTTTGTTGCACAATGGTATTTAAAATCAAGACTTGGATGCCAATTGTGCTTATTACTGAGGTGTAATTTCTTCTAGACACTCTCAGTGTAAATTTCTGACATTATTTCTCTAAATATTTCCTCTGTCCTATTCTCTTTTTTCTCATTTTGAGAGTCCAGTTATGTTCCTGTTAGAATGTTTAATATCACCCACAGGTCTTGAATGCTCTGGTCTCTTTCCTTCCACTTCCCCCCACCCACCATTTCTCTCTTTGTAATTTCTTTCAACTTATCTTCAAATTAATTCATTCTTTCCTTGGCAGTGTCTACTGATGTGCTTATCAAAAACATTCTTCATTTCTGAAGAATGTTGTTCAGTTGCTCAGTCGAGTCCAACTCTCTGCAACCCCATGGACTGCAACATGCCAGGCTTCCTTGTTCTTCACTATCTCCCGGAGCTTGCTCAAACTCATATCCATTGAATCAGTGATGCCATCCCACCATCTTGTGCTTTGTCACCCACTTCTCTGCCTTCAGTCTTTCCCAGCATCAGGGTCTTTTCTAATGTGTCAGCTCTTTACATCTGGTGGCCAAAGTACTGGAGCTTCAGCTTCAGCATCAGTCCTTCTGATGAATATTCAAGGTTGATTTCCTTTAGGCTTGACTGGTTTGATCTTGCTGTCCAAGGGACTATTAAGATTCTTCTCCAACACTGCAGTCTGAAGCAACAATTCCTCAGCATTCAGCCTTCTTTGTGGTCCAACTCTCACAACTGGACGAACTACTGGAAAAAAAAAAACCACAGCTTTGACTATATGGACCTTTGCTGAAAAGTAATCTTTCTGCTTTTTAATATGCTGTCTAGATTGGTCGTAGGTTTTCTTGCAAGAGGCAAACATCTTTGAATTTCATGGCTGCAGTCACCATCTGCAGTGACTTTGGAGCCCCCCCCCCAAAATAAAGTCTCTCACTGTTTTCATTGTTTCCCTATCTATTTGCCATGAAGTGATGGGACCGGATGCCATGATCTTAGTTTTCTGAGTGTTGAGTTTTATGCCAGCTTTTTAACTCTTCTGTTTCACTTTCATTAAAAGGCTCTTTAGTTCCTCTTCATTTTCTGCCATAAGGGTGGTGTTTGCATATCTGAGGCTGTTGATATTTCTCCCAGCAATCTTGATTCCAGCTTGTGCTTCTTCCAGCCCAGCATTTCATCCAATGTACTCTGCATATAAGTTAAATAAGCAGTTACTGTGTTTTAGTTTCAGTATTTCTATTTGACTCATATAATTTCTAACTTTCAATCAAGTTTATCTATCTAATATTGCATGCTTTATATCTATTCTATTAAAGCCTTTAGCATATTCATTATAATTATAAATTGCATACTTAGAATTGTCAAGTCATTATTGTGTTGTATTGAAAGTAGCTCCAGTGATTATTTCTTTTAGCTACACTGTATGTTGTTTTTTGTTATGCTATGCTTAGATTTTTCTTGTTGAAACTTTTATATAATATTTATGACCATGAAATCTAAGGAAAGTGTATTTTAGATTTGGAGATGAGTACACTTCCTTCTACTAGGGCTTTTGTGTGCAGTTTATGTTAATCTGGTCAGGATTTTGGATGTATTTGACTTTTGTTATGCTGTGGTTACCAGAGATAGCACTTGTTGCTAAGAGCACCAGAGACTTCAAACCCTTACAGTGAAACTTCAGGATTATTTCCTTGCTTGATTTGGGTCTTTCCTTTGTTTTAATCCTCAGAGTCTTTTTTTGCCTCTCTTCATCTGTATTCCTTTGTCATTTGAGGGGAGGCTTGCTAGCATGATGTTGAAGGTGAGAGAGGATAAGTATTCCCTGATATTCTGATTAACTTCAGTCATAAACACACATTCTGTACATGTGTCTCAAGGGTGTGACCTTCAAAGATGACCCCATCCATCCTCCAGGGCTGGAGCATCTATATTTTTCCCCTTGTTCCTCTCCCTTGACTGCAGTAGGTAGCCACCATTATCCTTAGGCTACAGCTTTAATGTCCTTCCTGCAGATTAAGCTACTTTTTATTTGTGTGTTTGTTTTCAGAAAAAGAGGACATAAGTCTGGATGAAATTTTGGTTATGACTTCTGCTCCCCTCCCCTACATGCAATGGAATTATACCAGTGTCAGCCCCCGAAGGTTAAGTCTACTTTCTCTAGTGGAGATGAATGAAGGGAGAGGGCAGGAGAAGACAGTTTGACTCTATTATGACAGTGGCTGCTCTTTTCCTGCACTATGGGATAAACTTCCTCCAGATATTCTCCAAACATCCCTTTGAAAATCTAGTGGGTTTCCTGGAAGAAAGCACTGCACAGGGATGGGACAATATGTATGTCTGCATTTCCCAAGGGCTTCATACTCTCACAAAAACCCCTATTCTACCTTTATCAGTTTAGTCTTTCCGTTTAATCTTTCAACTGACTTACAGCATTTAGGGCACCTCTCCTGCCTGTTTCTCCTTGCTGATGCCTTACTCTCTTAGGATGCCTAACTAATGGTCTGCCTTGTAACCTCAGATCTTCTATGGGTTTACTAAAAGTCCTTCACTCAAAGTTTATGCACATTTACTCCTAAGATAGTATTGGACCAAAGCTCTTTCCAGTTCTCTACATCTCAGTGCTGACACTAGGTGTCCTAAAAACTTCACAGCCTAGTAAAACTAGTAACTAGTAAAAATATTAATATACATATGTATCATTAAAATACTAATATTATTATTAATGATAAAGTTTTACATAAATGTGCTGAGAGTTCTGAGTGAACCAAGACTGCTTGTAAATGGACCCAGTTAGGTCACAGCTTCATATGAAATTTACATACTTAATAAAGGCTGGAGATAAAAGTGTTACCAAAATAAGTATTTATGATAATTTTGCTTATTTTCTCTCAGCACATTGTAGGTCTTTATGCTCTTTTCTTCTAGTTGCACTTATCTTAATGTCAGTTTTTGCATTGTCCTAAAAGCATTACTTAATAAGCCAATATAAAAAATGATAGGAGGAATGAAATAGATTGTGTTATGTAATTGTAACTCAATTAATAAAGGCTCATTTTTTAACTGACGTATAGTTGATTCTGGGATTCCCAGGTAGCACTAGTGGTAAAGAACTCACCTGCCTATGCAGGAGACATAAGCAACACAGGTTCAGTCCTTGGGTCAGGAAGGTTTCGTGGAAGAGGGCATGGTAACCCACTCCAGTATTCTTGCTTGGAGAATCCCCATAGACAGAGGAGCCTGGCAGACTACATTCCATAGGGTCACAGAGTCAGGCACATCTGAAGCAATTTAGCATTCACGCACACATAGTTGATTTGCAATGTTGTGTCAGTTTCTGCTGTAAATCAGTGATTTAGTCATCCATGTACATATTAATGTATTCTTTTTCATGTCCTTTTCCATCACAGTTTATCACAGGATATTGGGTATAGCTCCCTGTGTTATACAGTAGGACCTGATTGTTTATCCATTCTATATAATAGTTTGCATCTGCTAACCCCAAACTCCCAATCCATTCCTCCCTTTAGCAACCACAAGTCTTTTTTCTATGTTTGTGAGTCTGTTTCTGTTTCATAGATAAGTTCATTTGTTATATTTTAGATTTCACATATTAATGATGCCATAGGGTATTTGCCTTTCTTTTTTTTTTTACTTACTTCACTTAGTATGGGCTTCCCTGGTGACTCAGAAGGTAAAGAAACTGCCTGCAGTGTAGGAGATTCAGGTTTAATCACTGGGTTGGGAAGATCCCCTGGAGAAGGGAATGGCAACCCACTCCAATATTCTTGCCTGGAGAATTCCATGGACAGAGGAGTCAGTCAAGCTACAGTCCATGGTGTCGCAAAGAGTCAGACATGAGTGAGCAACTATTTTCATTTTCAACACTTTCTCACTTAGTATGATAATCTCTAGGGTCCATTCATGTTGTTGCAAATGGCATTATTCCAATCTTTTTATGGATGAGTAGTATTCCCTTGTATGTATGTAGTGCATATTATTTATACATTCATCTGTTGATGGACATTTAGACTGCTTCCAGGTCTAAGCTATTGTGAATAGTGCTGCTTTGAACACAGAGGTGCATGTATCTTTTTTAATTAGAGGGTTTTTTGGCCCGCCCCCAGCCCCTCGTCCCCCACTCTGCTGGCCTCGGATATATGCCCAGGAGCAGGATTATTGAATCATATGGCAACTCTAGTTTTAGTTTCCTGAGGAACCACCATACTGTTTTGCATACTGGCTGTGACAGTTTACATTCCCACCAACAGTGTAGGAAGGTTCCCTTTTCTCCACATCCTCTCCAGCATTGGTTCTTTGTAGACTTTTTAGTAATGGCCATTCTGACTGATGTGATGTGGTATGGTTTTGATTTGCATCTCTCTAAATCAGGCTCCTCTGTTCTTGGGATTCTCCAGGCAAGAATATTGGAATGGGTTACCATTTCCTTCTCCAAGGGAACTTCTTGACCCAGGGATCGAACCCAGGTCTCCTGCATTGCAGGCAGACGCTTTAACCTCTGAACCACCAGGGAAACCCAATAATTAGTAGCTCCAGTACTTTGGCCACCTCATGCGAAGAGCTGACTCACTGGAAAAGACTCTGATGCTGGGAGGGATTGGGGGCAGAAGGAGAAGGGGACGACCAAGGATGAGATGGCTGGATGGCATCACTCGATGGACGCGAGTCTGAGTGAACTCCGGGAGTTGGTGATGGACAGGGAGGCCGGGCGTGCTGCGATTCATGGGGTCGCAAAGAGCTGGACACGACTGAGCGGTTGAACTGAACTGAACTGAATAATTAGTGACTCATTGGAAAAGACCCTGATGCTGGGAGGTATTGGGGGCAGGAGGAGAAGGGGATGACAGAAGATGAGATGGCTGGATGGCATCAGTGACTCGATGGACATGAGTTTGGGTAAACTCCAGGAGTTGGTGATGGACAGGAAGGTCTGCGTGCTGCGATTCATGGGGTCACAAAGAGTTGGACATGACTGAGCAACTGAACTGAACTGAATAATTAGTGATGTGGAGCATCTTTTAATGTACCTGTTGGCCATATGCATGTAAAAACTCATTCTTAAAATTAATTTATATCTGAATCAAGCATTGATGGAAACTTCAGTGAAAGATAATGGTGAAATTGAATTTTGGTTTAAATCAAAGCTTTCTCTAACATACATATACTCACACAGACATATACACACTCTCACAGTCATGCTATGACTTGCAAAATGAAAATAAATTTATAGAAATTGTCCTTTTATTTGAAAAAACATTTTAGTTTTAAGGTTTCAATTTTTTACAGTAATAGCTTCAGAAAGGCCAACTCACACACATTCCACTGGACTATCCATTTATTTTCAGTGCTTAATGTGCCCAATTTTTTTGAGGCTTAATTTTTCCAGAGAAAACAATATATGCATAATTATATTAAAATCTTTTATTATAGAATACATACTTTAATTTTAAAAATTTTTTAGGAAATTAGAAAATGTCAATCAGATATCAAAAATTACCTATAATCTTATAACTCACTAACATACATGTGGAGAACTATCAGATTTCTTGCTCCTTTGAGTTTACACTGACACACTTGCTCCGTGTTTTTAAGGACTAACTCACTCTTATTAAATGTCTTCTTTGAATCAGAAATTCTGCAAACAGAATATCCTGTCTGAAATGGCTAAAATCATGGAGTAAAAGAACACTGCAGTACCTCTCTGGTCTGTCAACCAAATTTACTGTTGATAATCTATACTTTTATTTCTTTCTCCTATAAATCTGCTTTAATTCCTCAGTCTGTATTTGAATGTTGACCCTATTGCACTACCTGAAAAAATAATCTCTTTCAGTCTTAATCTTAGAAGAAATTTCAGCACAACAATAATACATATAATACATATGTTGTTTTCTATCTTCATTACATATGTATATATGTTAACAGATATGAAGATATACACTATATAATTATTTGTGTTTATATTTATATATGTATATGTCATATACATATACTATATTTTTTAACAACAGTGTAATATAAATAGATTTTTGTAAACTATTTTCTACTGGGCTTCCCTGGTGGCTCAGTCGGTAAAGAATCCACCTGCAATGCAGGAGACGTGTATTCATTCCCTAAGTCAAAAAAAATAGCCTAGAGAAGGAAATGGCAACCCACTCCAGTATTCTTGTCTGAAAAGTCCTATGGACTGAGAAGCCTGGTGGATTATAGTTCATGAGGTTGCCATGAGTTGGTCATGACTTAGCTACTAAAGCACCACCATCAACTCTACAGATTGAACATCTTTCTGCATATGTGCATGTGTGTTTATATATCCATATCACAAATTTTAAAGCAAATAATTTGCATATTATTTGCATGCACCACAACTTTTAAAGTTAAAATTTATTTTATATTCATAAACATTTGAATTGCTTTCTTCATGATGGAGGATGTGGAGGTGGAAGGAACTAATTATAAACCACTTACTAATGAATATGCTGAAATTTGTTTGATCATTTTCTTAGAACATATTTTAAGAAATCAGATTATTAATATAATACATAAGCTCTCCTTTGAAGTATTTATTATATATTACCAATATCTGCTCAAAATGTACTATGCCTATTAATAATCAAATTATAGAGATGAAGGGGGAATAAAGAGATAGCAGAAAAAGAATAAACATTTTCTAATATTAGTTCATTTCTAGTAATTTACTAGATGAGAAACTGGAAACATAGGTACTAAGAGTAAATATGAATGAATCAAGGAAAGCAAGGTTCTGCAAACCATTTTTAAAGTAAAAGGCAAAATGAAAGAAAGATTGTAGCAGTAGTTGTTGAACCATTTTGTCTGCTGCTATTCCACCTCAGTTTTATATTCTTTCATGAAAAACATTTTTTACTTTGACAGTTTCATTTTTGTGAGCAGCAATTTACTAAACTGTGAATCAGGAAACGCTCACTGTGAAGCCAAGAAGTATAAGTGGCAAAGGAAAGCAGCAAGTGAAAAGACAGAGATGTAAGATATTTCAATCCACAGGAGGACAACTTTTCCAGTAAAAATCAACAAGAAACTATTGCATTGCAGCAAAATTAGTATTGATTCCAGAAAAATGTGAAAGGCACAAATGTTATGATTACTACAACAGAATTTGAAAGATGGATAGTAATAGAAAAAAACAGGTGTGTCCTTATACAAAAATAGACATATAAGAAATGTTTGTGAAAATATGAATATATTATTTTGAGATAGAATTATGTACAGACAAAATATATTTCCCAAGAAATCTCAAAGCAAATGCTAGGCTTCTTTTGCCCACATATGTGTGTGCTGTCACTTCAGTCATGTCCAACTCTGTGTGACCCTATGGACTCTAACCACCAGGCTCTTCTGTCCACAACATTCTCCAAGCAAGAATGCTGCAGTGGGTTGTCATTTCTTTCTCCAATGGATCATCTCCAACCAGGGGTCAAACTGAATCTCTTATGTCTCCTGTATTGGTGTGACTGTTCTTTTCCACTAGCTCCACAAGAGAAGGTTTCTATACCCACAGAACTAGTCAAGTCATTTCCTTAGATCACCATTATTACTCATTTTGTTTTCTTTATCTAAATAGCTATAATGAAGTTTTATGAATGTTGATATAAGATGATTAAACACTAAATTCTTGATAAGTGCTGTTCAGTAATGTTTATGGGACTCTCATAGAATTCAGTAGGAGAGTTAAATTTGAGTTGCAAACCAAGAACTGCTTCCTCCTTCCCAATATTAGAGTAAGAAATAATTTATTTCACTTGGAGCACAGAGAACACTTGACAAAAAGAGTACTGCATGACCATCTTGCAGAAATATAAAGATGCTCATCCTGTACACAGAAATAATCACAAATAACATCAAAGAAAAGCAACCTTTTCCCAAGCAGAATTGATGATGTTGCAATAAAAGTGTGATAGTTGAAAACTTAAAAAAGGAAAAGTGTGACTCATTTGCATATATACGCACTGAATTATTCTTAAGGACTACTGTGGGTTCTGTAATAGAGACAAGGTTGTTAAGTGTAGTACAATGATAAAACGAGAAAAAAGACATGGCACAATCCTGAATACAAATATTTTCCTTACACCATTTTGAAACGCTAATGAGATGTATAAGGTGTATTAACTTTACTGGGCTTCCCAGGTGGCTCAGTGGTGAGGAATTTGCCTGCCAGTTCATGAGATCAGTTCAATCTCTGAGTTGAGAAGATACCCTAGAGAAGGAAATGGCAACACACACCAGTATTCTTGCTTGCAAAATCCCATGAGCAGAGGAGCCTAGTGGGTTACATCCATGAGGTTGCAAAAAAAGGTTAGACATGACTTAGCAACTAAACAACAACACTAATTTTACTAATTTGCTAGATTATTATATAATTATATGATAACCATATAAATCTTTTAGTTATATTAATTAGCACGTAAGCTTTTTTACTATTTCTATTTTATTTTTTAAATCCAACAACAAATATCTCATAATATTATAAGTAGAAGTAGCACTGTGTTCACCCACAGGTTTGTCAGGTATAGGTCTGCCAGACTTCATAGCTGCAACTTCAGTCCTTCAGTTGAAACTGCTAGGTTGCCTTTCAGAGGGCTCTGAGGAGCTCTGGTCCTTTGTGTCTCAGTGCAGAAAGAATTCAACAAGAGGAAAAGTGATAGATAAGACGTGATTTGTTAGAATAGGATTCTTGTGAAGCTAAGTGAGTGGATGAGAAGGCACTGTGCCTTGAGAACTTAGTGGGCTACAGTTTTAATATCAAAGGAAAAGTGGAAAGGGGGGAAGACCATCTTTTTCCTCATTCTTGTGTAGACATCAAGCTTCCATCATCAGTTCCTCCTTTACATTGAGTAGAGAAGTTTTTCGGCCTTATATGGTCAAGCCAGGACTGTCATGGCACGATGGAAATGAGCAAAAATGTGATAACATATACTAAAGATGGTAAATCATCTCATATTTCAGTATAGTATGACATTTTCCTTGTGTTCTTGTATTTAGTGTGCTCAGAGTGTTGCAGAAGCCAGTACTTGAGAAACGAAGCACTACACTCAGAGAGTTGGAGAACTCAGCTTTATTATGCTGGTGTGCCCAGAGGAGTTAACACTCCAAGCTCTGAGCCCTGAACAAAGGAATTACAGCATTTTTATAGACAGAAGATATTGGGCAACACTCGCTGTTAATAGTCTGGTTTAAATTAAGGGGTTTTAGAGTGCAGGAATAGCAGTCAAGATGGGGAGGGGGATGCCTGGCCTAGACAGGCATGATTAAGCAGGTTTATAGGGGCTGGGTGATTGCAAAGAGCAGGACAAGTGTGAGTGAGATAAACTCCAGTTCCTAGTATTGTAAGAGCCCAGTTTCTGAGATTAGGCCTTACATGATCTAGGCTTTGCAAAGAGCAAGCTGAGTTGTAGAGGCAGAAGGAGAAGGAGGTTATGTTAAATTTAACAACAAATAATACACAAGGGGATCTCCAAAAGGATAACAGCTGATCTTTCAATAGAAACACTTCAGGCCAGAAAGGAAAGGCAGGACATACTTAAAGTGATGAAAGAGAAAAATTTACAACCAGATTATTGTAGCCAGCAAGGATCTCATTCAAACATGAAGGAAAAACCAAAAGCTTTACAGACAAGAAAAAGCTGAGAGAATTCAGCACCATCAAACCAGCTCTTCAACAAATATTAAATAATCTTCTCTAGACAGGAAACACAGAAAAGGTTTATAAACTCAAACACCAAACAACAAAGTAAATGGCAATAGGATCATACTTATCAATAATTACCTTAAATATAAATAGGTTAATGCCCCAACCAAAAGACAAAGACTGGCTGAATTGATATAAAAACAAGACCCCTATATATGCTGTCTCAAAACAAGAGACACATACAGGCTGAAAGTGAAGGGCTGGAAATAGATATTTCACACAAATGGAGACTAAAAGAAAGCAGGAGTAATAATACTCTGCCAGGAGCCAGCATGGGAGATCCCACCCATGACAAGGTCATGCAGGACTCAAGGGACTCCCTGGGCCATCCCACCCATGACAAGGTCATGCAGAAGAGACCTGATAAGCAAGGCCTCAGGACTCAACAGACCTCCTGGATCTGCTCAAGCATCTACCCCAAAACCAGAATCTGTCTGTCTTACTATTTTATGTCTTTCACCAACTCTTCTGACATTAACAGGGGGCTATCCCCAACCACCTTTCTCTGGAAAGAGTTAACTTGGGACTTGAGTTAATAAGTATGAGATAAGAATGTTTCAAACTCCTTGTTAGCATTCTAGCTTACTTGGCAGGTTCATCCAGACTCTTGCAACATTGTTGAGCTAATACTTGCTGCCAAGTTCTCACATCCCTTATCCATTGTGTTCCTGGGAGTGCATATAGTCAGGATGTAGAAAAGACAAGCAGCAGCTTTAACATTAGCAACATTAGACTTTGAGTTAATAAACACTTTCTTTGCTGTAACCCACTGAATCTTTGCTTCATAAAAATGTAACTCTATACTTTAAGGGTGACGCAGGCTAGGAATTTAAGAAGAAACACTTTAAGGGATAATTATTGTTCTGTCTGACCAACCCTTTATTAAAAAGAGGTCATAAAATATCAACAGGCCTCTGGGCCAGAAGATAATGTACAAAAAATAAGATTCTTGCAGGAAGGAACCTGGTATCGATAAAAGTTAATACTGATGAAATGTTGAATGAGTTGACTCTGCATTTTTCACCTTGCTGTATGTACAACTCTCACTGAAGCTTGGTCACCCTGTGTCATTCTTTCCTTATCTCTTTCTCTATCTTTCTTCATTCATCACCGTCGTCCATTCTGAATATATCCCTGGACTCTGCTGAGGCTGGACCTCAGTAGTACTCACTTCAGATAAAGTAGACTTTGAAACGAATTCCATGAAAAGAGACAAAGAAGGACACTATATAATGATCAAAGGATCAATCCAAGAAGAAGATAGAACAATGATAAATATATATATATATACCCAACATAGGGTGTTGGTGCAATATGTAAGGCAAATGCTAACAAGTATGAAAGGGGACATTAACAGTAACACAATAATAGTGGGAGACTTTAATACCCCACTCACATCTATGGATAAATCAACTAACAGAAAATTAGCAAAGAAACACAAACTTTAAATGATACATTAGGCCAGTTAGACCTAATTGATATCTATAGGATATTTCAACCCAAAACAATGAATTTCACCTTTTTCTCAAATGTACATGGAACCGTCTCCAGGACAGATCACATCCTGGGACACAAATCTAGCCTTGGTAAATTCAAAAAAATGAAATCATTTCAAGGATCTTTTCTGATCACAATGAAGTAAGATTAGATGTCAACTACAGGTAAAAAAAAAAAAAACTATTAAAAATACAAACATATGGAGGCTAAATAACATGCTTCTGAACCAACAAATCACAGAAGAAATTAAAAAAGAAAAAATATGCATAGAAATGAATGAAAATGAAAACACGACCACTCCAAACCTATGGGATTCAGTAAAAGCAATGCTAAGGGGAAGATATAGAGCAATACAAGCTTACCTCAAGAAACAAGAGAAAAATAAAATAAATAACCTTACTCTATACCTAAAGAAACTAGAAAAAGAAGAAATGAAGGACCCCAGGGTTAGTAGAAGGAAAGAAATCATAAAAATTAAGGCAGAAATAAATGAAAAAGAAACCACAGCAAAAATCAAGAAAGCTAAAAGCTGGTTCTTTGAGAAGATAAATAAAACAGACAAACTATTAGTCAGACTTCATTAAGAAAAAAAAGGAAGAAGAATCAAATCAACAAAATCAGAAATGAAAATAGAGAAATCATGACAGACAACACAGAAATACAAGAGTCATAAGAGACTACTATCAGCAATTATATGCCAATAAAATGGACAACTTGGAAGAAACTGACAAATTCTTAGAAAAATATAACTTTTTAAAATTGAACCAGGAAGAAATAGAAAATCTTAACAGATCCATTACAAGCACAGAAATCAAAACTATGATCAGAAATCTTCCAACAAACAAAGGCCCAGGACCAGATGGCTTAACAGGTGAATTCTACCAAAAATTTAGAGAAGAGCTAACACCTATTCTACTCAAACTCTTCCAGAAAGTTTCAGAGGAAGGTAAACTTCCCAACACAATCTATGAGACCACCACCACCCTAGTACCAAAACCAGACAAAGATGCCACACAAAAAAGAAAATTACAGGTCAATATCACTGATGAACATAGATGCAAAAATTCCCAACAAAATTCTACCAAACAGAACCCAAAAACATATTTAAAAGACCATATATCATGACCAAGTGAGCTTTATCCCAGGGATGCAAGGATTCTTCAATACTTGCAAATCAATCACATTAACCACAATAAAAAAATTGAAAGATAAAGTCCATATGTTTAACTCAATAGATGCATAGAAAGCCTTTGACAAAATTCAACATCCATTTATGATAAAAACCCTCCAGAAAGCAGGAATAGAAGGAACATACCTTAACATAATAAAAGCCACATATGATAAAACCACAGCAAACATTATCCTCATGGTGAAAAACTGAAAGCATTTCCCCTAAAGTCAGGAAGAAGACAAGGGTGCCCACTCTCATCACTACTATTCAACATAGTTTTGGAAGTTTCAGACATAGCAATCAGAGAAGAAAAGGAAATAAAAGGAATCCAGATTGGAAAATAAGAAGCAAAATTTCTCCTGTTTGCAGATGACATGATGCTCTACATACAAAACCCAAAAGACACCACCAGAAAATTACTAGAGCTACTCAACGAATACTGTAAAGTGGAAGGATATAAAATTAACACAGAAATATCTTGCATTCCTATACACTACCAATAAGAAAACAGAAAGAGAAATTAAGGAAGCAATTCCATTCACCACTGTGATGAAAAGAATAAAACACTTAGGAATAAATCTACCTTAAGAAACAAAAGACCTATATATAGCAAACTATAAAACACTGATGAAAGAAATCACACAAGACACAAATAGATGGAAAAATATACCGTGTTTATGAATCAGAAGAATCAATATAGTAAAAATGAGTATACTACCCAAAGAAATCTACAGATTCGATGCAATCTCTATCAAGCTACCAACGATATTTTTCAGAGAACTAGA
>SJYC01034682.1:0-68243 GCA_006408675.1 Madoqua kirkii
AGACTCTGATGCTGGGAAAGATTGAAGGCAGGAGGAGAAGGGGACAACAGAGAATGAGACGCTTGGATGGCATCACCAACTCAACGGCCATGGGTTTGACTAAACTCTGGAAGTTGGTGATGAACAGGGAGGCCTGTTGTGCTGCAGTTCACAGGGTCACAAAGAGTTTGGACACAACTGAGCTACTGAGCTGAACTTACTCTCAGATGAACAGAACATGAGATGGACAGGGAACAAAGATATAAACACTGATACAAAGGAATAGCTTGGATTCCTTTGTCACCACCTCCCCCTCCCCCGGGGTGCTACCAGCTAAGACACAGTCAGCTAATTACCACTTCAAAGGAGCTCAAACTGTGTGTGGGCTTGCAGTCTCTTACACCCCCTCCCATTTTAGCACCCATACACACCTATTTGCTATATAAAAAACAAGTCTGCCACTTAAAGGAACATATGTCCAGTTCTAGTTCTTAAAACTCCTGCTGGGCCAGCCCTGAGACATCTCTCCTTACACGTATTTCTTCTATGCACTTGGGGGTTTTCCATTTCAATCCAGTCAGGAGCAGAAAACAGGACACACAGCAGATGCCTGATAAATATTTGTAAGATGAATGGATGGATGGATGGGTTAGCTACTATTTTAGAGGATAAGATAGTATGTGATAAGTACATACATGAGAAACAAGAAAGTATGTACAGAGTTTGGTACAGAGTTTTCTTTTAAGCTAATAGTTTAATAAGTAGCTGCCAAAATGAACACCTGTTTACAAGCTGTCTCTTATAAGCATTCATCTGCTGACAGGCTAAAAAGAAAAGTGAACATATCTGGTTGGGGAAGTCAAGAACAGCTTAATGAAGTGGGTGGCATTCTGGATGGGTCTTGAAAGAATTTGACAGATGACATATTTCAGGAGACTATTCCAGATGGAGGGAGCCTCATTAGCAGAAGACACAGAAGTAGGAAAGCATGAGGTGTGTTTGGAGAAGAGCCGTAGTACAGTTTAACTGCAGTGTAGGAGCATGGGTGGGGAGGAAATGTGCTGAAACTTTGGATCTGGAGGGTCCTTCTGGAGAACTGGGGTTTCTTTTAGTAGAAATGCGGCCCCATAGAAAGGTGTGAGGAGGAGAGTGCTATATCAGAACTGAACATCTGGAAAATGAATCTGCCAAAGGAGTATCGTGATCTAAAGAGTGACCACAGATCCATGAGGTCTGCTAGTTTATTAAAGCAATGATCCAAGTGCAAAGGAACACACCTTCATTAGGACCGCAGCTCTGGAAATAAAGAGGGAATGAATTTGAAGAACAAGATAGAGTAAGCTTTGACAAAAGTCTCAAGGGAGAGAATCTGTGATCAGGGGACAATGGGAGAGTAGGGCATGGGGAAGGAGGTGCCCAAGAAAGCTGTGAAGTTTGAAATTTGGAATCATTGTAGTGAAACTTATTGAAAATATACTACGTAATTTCCAAGTGTTGATCCTGGAGACTGGCCCAATAAACCACTGGATGAACAGGTCTGGACTTTGGAAGTCACCTACAAACCTAAGCCTGTGTTCTATGAAGACAAGCTGTCTCTGCTTTCCTCCCTGCTGAATACTTAATATAAAACCTGGTAACTATTAAGAATATTGACTGAAGAAATATTTGGGTGGGGAAAGGGGAGATGTCAGTCAGAGAATACAAACTTCCAACTGCAGGAAGAACGAGTTCTAGGGACCTAATGTACAGTATAGTGACTGTAGATAACAATACTATATTACACACTTGAAAATTACTATGAGAGTAGGCCTTAAATTTTCTCACCACACACAAAAAAGAAATGGTAATGTCATGTGATTCAGGTATTAGGTGGCTCTCATTTTGCATATGCAACTGTATCAGATTAACACACTCTACACTTTAAACTTACACAATGTCATAAGTCAATTACATATCAATAAATCTGGGGAAAATTTTTGTTGGATAAAAGAATGAAGATCATAGCTGAACCAAAGGAAAGGTTAGGATAGCAAAGTACAATGATGTCAAAATTAGGAATCAAATACAGAATCTTCAGTTCAGTTCAGTCGCTCAATCATGTCCAACTCTTTGTGACCTCATGAACTGCAGCACTCCAGGCCTCCCTGTCCATCACTAATTCCCGGAGTTTACCCCAACTCATGTCCATTGAGTCAGCGATGCCATCCAATCATCTCATCCTCTGTCATCCCCTTCTCCTCCTGCCCTCAATCTTTCCTAGCATCACAGTCTTTTCCAATAAGTCAGCTCTTCGCATCAGGTGGCCAAAGCATTGAAATTTCAGCTTCAGCATCAGTCCACCAATGAACATCCAGGACTGATCTCCTTTAGGATGGACTGGTTGGATCTCCTTGCAGTCCAAGGGACTCTCAAGAGTCTTCTCCAACACCACAGTTCAAAAGCATTAATTCTACGGTGCTCAGCTTTCGTTATAGTCCAACTCTCACATCCATACGCAACTACTGGAAAAACCATAGCCTCAGAATCTTAAATAATGCAAATTATACTTTGCAAGAGGGAGAAAACCATCTAAAACCAGTGGCATTACTACTATGTAGGATATAGAAAAATGTCTAATACTTAGAGTAAGCAGATTATAACATATAAGTTAAAGGTTGCTGGAAGATAAGAAAGAATTTGTTCATAGGATATTTGTGGTCCCAGGAGCAAGAAAAAAAAAGCAACTTAAAAAAAAAAGCACCAACTTCTAAAGGTATTATTTAGAAAAGGATACAGAAGATTAAGTCTTCTGGGGAAGTGGGATGTATGAAAATCTTGACATTAGAGTGATTTTTTTTTAATAAGTCAAACCTGCAGTTCCACAGTTTAAAACACTCCCCGATAAACAGTTTAAAATGACTTCCTGTTATACCTAGGAAAAATCCAAACTCCTTAACATTGCCCACATGGTCCAGCAGTATCTTTCCCCACCAATACCTCTCCTGTCCCATGTTATGTCTCCACCTCCTCCAACCACTGACCTGCCTAACACACCAGCCATCTTCACTTTCCCCAAATTGAATAGTTTTCCTTATTTCTCTTTGAGATTGAAAGGCCTTCAACCTCCACTTTGTTGCCCCACCTACTGGCTGTTTCTAGTCAATGTATGTTCATTCTTTAGTCTCAGTGCAAGCATCATTTCTTTGGGGAAGGCTTTCGCTTCTCCTTAGTTTATATTAGATTCTCCCGTTACAACTATTAGAGTTTCCAGAATCTTCACTTTGTAGCCTTTATTATAGTTTATAATTAGAAATTTGTTTCCTTTTAATTATCCTTCTTTGCAAATTCCCTGGTGGCTCGGATGGTAAAGCGTCTGTCGGCAGTGCAGGAGACCCGGGTTCAATCCCTGAGTTGGGAAGATCCCTTGGAGAAGGAAATGGCAATCCACTCCAGTACTATTGCCTGGAAAATCCCATGGACAGAGGAGCCCAGTAGGCTACAGTCCATGGGGTCACAAAGAGTTGGACACGACTGAGCGACTTCACATTCACATTCATATTCTTTGCAAATTAACCATCATCTCCATAGGGATAGTGTCAGTTTCCGTTCACTTTTATACTCCCAACATCTAAGTGACTGGAATGTAACTATGCTCTGCAAATATTTTTTAAATAGCAACAGCTCTTATCTTTTTCACACATATAATATGCATTATCTAAGTCCCAGATATTATTTAAACATTTGCATGAGCCAAAGGCAATACAACGTACAGTAAAAAAACATGGAATTGGAAATTGGCAACCTGGGTTCAAGCTTCATCTTGAAGTTCAGTTCAGTTCAGTACAGTCACTCAGTAGTGTCCGACTCTTTGCAACCCCATGAATCACAGCATGCCAGGCCTCCTTATCTATCACCAACTCTTGGAGTTCACTCAGACTCACGTCCATCGAGTCCGTGATTCCATCCAGCCATCTCATCCTCGGTCGTCCCGTTCTCCTCCTGCCCCCAATCCCTCTCAGCATCAGAGTCTTTTCCAGTGAGTCAACTCTTCGCATGAAGTGATCAAAGTACTGGAATTTCAGCTTTAGCATCATTCCTTCCAAAGAAATCCCAGGGCTAATCTCCTTCAGAACGGACTGGTTGGATCTCCTTGCAGTCCAAGGGACTCTCAAGAGTCTTCTCCAATACCACAGTTCAAAAGCATCAATTTTTTGGCACTCAGCTTTCTTCACAGTCCAATTCTCACATCCATACATGAACACTGGAAAAACCATAGCCTTGACTACATGGACCTTTGTTGGCAAAGTAATGTCTCTGCTTTTGAATATGCTATCTAGGTTGGTCATCACTTTTCTTTTTTTAAATTTTTTTTATTTAATACTTTATTCTATTTTACAATACTGTATTGGTTTTGCCATACATTGACATGAATCAGCCACAGGTGTACACGATCTCCCAATGCCAAAGCCCCCTCCCAACTCCCACCCCACACCATCTCCCCGGATCATCCCATATACCAGCCCCGAGCATCCCAGCATTGTTTATAATTGCCAGAACATGGAAACAACCTAGATTTCCATCAGCAGATAAATGGATAAGAAAGCTGTGGTACATATACACAATGGAGTATTACTCAGCTCTTAAAAAGAATTAGTTTGACTCAGTTCTAATGAGATGGATGAAACTGGAGCCGATTATACAGAGTGAAGTAAGCCAGAAATAAAAACACCAATACAGTATACTGACACATATATATGGAATTTAGAAAGATAGTAATGAGGACCCTGTAAGTGAGACAACATAAGAGACACAGAGGTATAGAACGGACTTTTGGCCTCTGAGGGAGAGGGAAAGGGTGGGATGATTTGGGAGAATGGTACTGAAATATGTATACAATCATATAAGAAATGAAGGACCAGTCTATGTTCAATACAGGATACAGGATGCTTGGGGCTGGTATACAGGATAACTTTTCTTCCAAGGAGTAAACGTCTTTTAATTTCATGGCTGCAGTCACCATCCTCAGTGATTTTGAAGCCCCAAAAAACAAAGTCTGACACTGTTTCCACTGTTTTCCCATCTATTTCCCATGAAGTGATGGGACCGGATGCCATGATCTTTATTTTCTGAATGTTGAACTTTAAGCTAACTTTTTCACTCACCACTTTCACTTTTATCAAGAGGCTTTTTAGTTCCTCTTCCTTTTATGCCATAAGGGTGGTGTCATCTGCATATCTGAGGTTATTGATATTTCTCCTGAAAATCTTGATTCCAGCTTATGCTTCTTCCAGCCCAGCGTTTCTCATGATGTACTCTGCATAGAAGTTAAATAAGCAGGGAGACAATATACAGCCTTGACATACTCCTTTTCTTATTTGGAACCAGTCTGTTGTTCCATGTCCAGTTCTAACTGTTATACAAATTTTTCAAGAGGCAGATCAGGTGGTCTGGTATTCCCATCTCTTTCAGAATTTTCCACAGTTTACTGTGATCCACACAGTCAAAGGCTTTGGCATAGTCAATAAAGCAGAAATAGATGTTTTATTGGAGCTCCCTTGCTTTTTCGATGATCCAGCAGACGTTGGCAATTTGATCTCTGATTCCTCTGCCTTTTCTAAAGCCAGCTTGAATATCTGGAAGTTCATGGTTCACATATTGCTGAAGCCTGGCCTGGAGAATTTTGAGCATTACTTTACTAGCATGTGAGATGAGTGCAATTGTGCAGTAGTTTGAGCATTCTTTGGCATTGCCTTTCTTTGGGATTGGAATGAAAACTGATGTTTTCCTGTCCTGTGGCCACTGCTGAGTTTTCCAAATTTGGTGGCATAATGAGTACAGCACTTTCACAACATCATCTTTCAGGATTTGAAATAGTTCAACTGGAATTCCATCACCTCCACTAGCTTTGTTAGTAGTGATGCTTTCTAAGGCCTACTTGACTTCACATTCCAGGATGTCAGGCTGGGGCATAGACTTGGATTACTGTGATATTGAATGGTTTACCTTGGAAATGAACAGAGATCATTCTGCTGTTTTTGAGATTGCATCCAAGCACTGCATTTTGGGCTCTTTCATTGACCATGATGGCTACTCCATTTCTTCTGAGGGATTCCTGCCCTCAGTAGCAGATATAATGGTGATCTGAGTTAAATTCACCCATTCCAGTCCATTTTAGTTTGCTGATTCCTAGAATGTTGACATTCATTCTTGCCATCTCTTGTTTGACCACTTCCAGTTTGCCTTGATTCATGGACCTCACATTCAGGTTTACCATTCATTAAAAGTGTGAGGTCAGGAAAACTAGTAAGTTCTCTGTACCTGAGTTTCTCTATTAATTAAATGGAGATAAGGTGCAGTTGTATGGTGAGTAGGTCACTAACAAACAGAGACATTGATTACCTAGCCAAGCTTTTAAAGCTGCAGAGCTGGGAACCAAACCCAGGCAACCTGAATCTGCTATTAACCACTATGTAATGCCCCATCTAGTCAAGGCTATGCTTTTTCCAGTAGTCATGTATGGATGTGAGAGTTGGACTGTGAAGAAGGCTGAGTGCCAAAGAATTAATGCATTTGAACTGTGGTGTTGAAGAAGACTCTTGAGAGTCCCTTGGACTGCAAGGAGATCCATCCAGTACATTCTGAAGGAGATTAGCCCTGGGATTTCTTTGGAAGGAATGATGCTAAAGCTGAAACTCCAGCACTTTGGCCACCTCATGCAAAGAGTTGACTCACTGGAAAAGACTCTGATGCTGAGAGGGATTGTGGGCAGGAGGAGAAGGGGACGACGGAGGATGAGATGGCTGGATGGCATCATGGACTCAATGGACGTGAGTCTGAGTGAACTCCGGGAGTTGGTGATAGACAGGGAGGCCTGGCATGCTTCGATTCATGGGGTCGTAGAGTCGGACATGACTGAGCGACTGAACTGAACTTAATGTTAGTGGTAAAGAACCCTCCTGCCAATTCAGGTAAACCTAAGATATGTGGGTAGATCCCCTGCAGGAGTGAACAGGCAACCCACTCCGGGATTCTTGCCTGGAGAATCCCATGGACAGAGGAGCCTGGCAGGCTGCAGTCCATAGGGTTACACAGAGTCAAACACAACTAAAGTGACTTTACACACAAATTTATAATACACATATTATGTATGAAAATACTTATCTATATAATAGGCAGAGACATCCAGAACCACCTATAACTGTCCCTCACACCTTGTATTTTCCATTGTTGTGTGACAGAGCATGCAGGATCTTAGTTCCCTGACCAGGGATCAAACCTGTGCCCCATGCTGGGAAAGCATGGAGTCTTAACCATTGGACCATCAAAGAAGTCCCTGCCCCCTCCTTTTTCTTCAAAGCAGTAATTAAACCATAAGGCCTGGACCCATACTAAAATGTCCCAAACAGTGAACTTGGACAAAGATCACCTTTTCTACCAATTCCAGAGTCAAAACTAGAAGAGGGAAACCCACTGCTACAGGTTCCCCGGAGCAGACTAGTAACAAACATGGCTGCACTCCTGTCTTGCTTTAAGTGGGCCATCACTTCACTAACAGATTTCAAGTGTCATTCCTTTGTACATACATACCAATATGCTTCATTTTATATTTATGACTTAATACATGAAAGGTTACACAAAGTCTTTGTCCAGTGATCCTTGATGACAAAGCATTCGTGACCCAATCCTTTTCCAGACCTAATGATCTTTCACTCCAGCAGCCTCATGCTGTATCTCATCTGAAACAAATAAGGCACTCAGGCATAAAATTAATATAGTAAGCCATCTAGGCAGTGATAAATTTGGGAAGGAAATGGGCCCTCATAATCACTTCATCCCTCTTGAAAGCAGATTTCCTCTAAAACCTTGAGTCACCTACATCTTGACTTGTAAGGCTCTTTTGGAAATTATGCCATCATCCCCGTGAAACCCAATAGGGCATGTTGCAGTCAAGGTGGAAATAGAAGTGCAGTGAAGCTGTTGAACTTTCGCTCCAGCAGCCTCATGCTGTATCTCATCTGAAACAAATAAGGCACTCAGGCATAAAATTAATATAGTAAGCCATCTAGGCAGTGATAAATTTGGGAAGGAAATGGGCCCTCATAATCACTTCATCCCTCTTGAAAGCAGATTTCCTCTAAAACCTTGAGTCACCTACATCTTGACTTGTAAGGCTCTTTTGGAAATTATGCCATCATCCCCGTGAAACCCAATAGGGCATGTTGCAGTCAAGGTGGAAATAGAAGTGCAGTGAAGCTGTTGAGGAGATGCTTAGAAATATGACCGCTGCATTTTATGTGGAAAGGCGCTTGATCTCTAAGCACTGAGAAGAGCTTTCAGCTTGCTCTTTGCTCTTAAGTTATCCTCACCATGCTGCTCCTTTCTGTTCACCTATGTAAATGGGTCCTGAGTTCTCTTGTGTTACGTAGGGAAACTGAAGGTTGATTATAGTCAACCTTGGAAACTCTGATAAGCAGAAGTATCATAAGTCTCCTTGTGGAAGAGTAGGGTTGCCTGACTTCCTTTACAATCACTAAAAAAGCACCTCTGCTTCTGAAAGCATGAAACTCAGGAGGACATTCAGAAATAAAACCTGTGTGTCCTGGGAACACACATGTCTTAGTCACCCACACAGTGACCTTACTGTTGAGGTTTGAAACAAACTTTGAAAGTAGGTTTTGCACTCTGAAAACTGAATGGTACTGTATTCCAAAATTCATATTTAGAAGTCTAGAAGAACAAAGGAGGTAGCCACTGCTACCAGGTTCCCATTAGACCTGAGAAGAAAAGGAAGGGTTTGATCTGTTTAGGGAGCACATTGATAATTTGCTGTATGTGTCATGTTATACTTGAGTAGCATCTGAGAAAAGTAAAGGATTCAGGTTGAAATGATACTGGGGATGATGCTGGTTTTACTTCGCCAGGCTCAAAAGCATCTGTTATAGATGCAGGTGCCTGTGATGATATTTTTTTTTCCACTGCAGCTCCAGTAGTCAGAACGAGTTTTTAGAATGCATGTGTCTCACATCACTACTGTACACACAGTAAATTATAGACGTGAATGTGTTTGATGGATTCATTTTGACCTTGTTGTTTATTGTCATGTCATTTTAAAGAAAATTAAAATCAAAGAGTAGCTTTTAAGTTTCCCATTCCAAATGGGGAACTTGCTAACATTTTACCTCTTGCATGAGGAGGTCCTCAACCAGTGAAAGTGGTTGTCACTCAGTCATGTCAGACTCTTTGTGACCCCATGAACTGTACAGTACATGGAATTCTCCAGGGCAGAACACTAGAGTAGGCAGCCTTTCCCTTCTCCGGGGGATCTTCCCAATTCAGAGACTGAATCCAGATGTCCCACATTGCAGGCAGATTCTTTACCAGCTGAGCCACAAGTCAACCAGAATAGTTTACATATTAAATGAATAACGTGAGTCTGTATGGAAAATAAAAGGCAAGCTACCACACACCTTCAGGGGATTCCACGGTGCAGAAATGTGATCTTGTTCTGTATAACCAAAGTATTAATATTAATAACGAGTTCAGTGTACTTGCTTAGCAAGCAACCCTTCTCCCCAGAGTGTTCTCATGGCACTGACAATACCCCCCCGGTTCTGCTTCTGTTTCCTGACTTTGAAATCGGTTAGCATTTTCTTGCAGATTTCTCTATTTTCTCATAGGTCAGAAGGAGCCCAGACTCAGTCTCTATTGAAATATGTCATTTCATGGTTACATAGCAATTTGCCTTCCTCCATCCTCCCTCTATAAAAGGTTCTTTTCTTTCTATTTCTCCCATCCTTGTATTATGCTGAATTATATAATTTCCAATAGTAATCAATCCTTGAATTATGGCAGCTCGGTTTAATTAAATGTTAACTAAAACATAGTGTTTTAAGTGCACACACGAAGGCCCCAGAAAAATGCAATCCACCAGAAGAAAAACTTGTATTCTGCTTGCCATGATCTATTTCTCTTTCATGAGCACAGTTTCATACCTCCCACTCCTGTTTTAGTAGTACATGTCTTTTAAAATTTGGAAAAAATATGTGAGCAAATAGTGTAATTACTGATAAATAATATGAGACAGCTTGTTCAGGATGGTAGACTTTATGTGTTACAACTTCTGTTTTTTTGTAAAGCATTTCAATGAACCACAGTTAAGATGACCCCATTTCATACACTGTAAATAAATCATTCTAAAAAGCTACTCCTACACATGAGCATTCTCACAGCATACATAGGGTCATTTGGGGATTATGAGAGACTGAATCCGTTTCTTAGCATCTGTTTTGCCATCTTGAAAGATGACCAGATCTCTGTGCAAAATAGACACAGAGATTTTCTGTGTAAAAAGACAGGATGTCCTATCTCATTCAAAAGCTGCTAACAAGGATCATTGCTAGAACAACAATCATTGTAAATTCACTTAAATCTACATCTTTCTTTCCTTCTCCCCAGTAACTGCATCTTATGGCAGGTGTACACAAATAACTCTCAGTATTGGAAAAATATCTGCCTAGAACCCTGATGCACAAAAATGTTAAGCCTGAAATGTATAAAAGTTTATGATGTCTGCTCCAATCATTCCATAGATGAGAAAGCAAAGCCCCATAGAGAGAGATGATTTGCACAGGTAACATAGTAAGAGAGCACAGTATATAACTGTACAGAATTGAGATAGCTAGAGTATTATAACAGAATTTTGTTTAAAATAGTAGATTGAACACTCATGTTTATCTCCTTTTTATACCATTGAAGTATCAGTATTTTTAAATATAAACTCATAACAGCAAAGAAAATTAGAAATGAGGCAGTTTACAGGGTGGATAGGGGTGTATATGACAAGGGAGTCATATGATGAAAACAAAGCTAACTTGAAATGTCAGGACAAACAACTGCTGTACAAAGTAAGAATATAATCTTAATTAGCAGTCAGACCTATCCTAAAATCAGATATTTTAGAACTGGTGAGATACTTCAACTTAACAAGCACTATTGAGCATTTACTGTGGACAAAGAATTCTTGAAGTTAGAAGCTGAATAAGAAAACATTCTTGTTCTCCAGGAGCTTAAGTCTGGTGGGCAAGATGACCAGTATGTCAAACATATAGATGATCTAATTATAATTTAAGGCATCCTCACATGCATTCTAAGGGAATGGGGCAAGTAATTTGTTGTTTAGTCACTAAGTCGTGTGTGACTCTTTTTGCAATCCCATGGACTGTAGCCTCACCAGGCTTCTCTGTCCATGGAATTTTCCAGACAAGAACACTGAGTAAGTTGCCATTTCCTTCTCCAAGGAATCTTCCCAAACCAGAGACTTCCCTGGTGGCTCAGATGGTAGTGTCTTGCTTACAATATGAGAGACCTGGGTTCGATCCCTGGGTAGGGAAGATCCTCTGGAGAAGGAAATGGCACCCCACTCCAGTACTCTTGCCTGGAAAATCCCATGGACAGAGGAGCCTGGTGGGCTACAGTCCACGGGATCGCAAAGAGTCGGACACAACTGAGAGACTTCACTTTCACTTCACTTTCCTGCATTGGCAAGCAGATTCTTTACCACTGAGCCACCTGGGAAGCCCCTAGTAACTTGTGGCAGCCCCCAAAGAGAAAGACAATTCAGATTTTAATAGAATCCAGAAAGACTTTATTAGCCTTTATCTTTAACAGATAGGATTTGGAAAATTAAGAAATGATAGTGAGAAAGCCCTTTGTGAGGAGAGACTATGGAGAGCTAAAGCATGTGTCACCAAAACAATGGACGTGAGTCTGAGTAAGCTCCGAGAGCTGGTGATCGACAGGGGAGCCTGCCGTGCCGCAGTCCAGGGGGTCGAAAGGAGTCTGACACAACTAAGCACCTGAACAGAACGGAAAGCATGTGTACAAGGAAAGCACATTCATATTCAGGAATGGTGAGAAGATTACAAAGAAGGACATAGGATGAATCAGAAGGGCCACGGAGAATGCATTTGCCAGATTATGGAAGCCTGGAATCCCAAAGAAAACAATCTGGACATATTTACTATAGTTATACAGCATGGAGCCCATGTACCTGTTTTTTTAAAAGCGTGATGAGTTCTGACAAATGTATACACTGTGAAACCACCATCCTGATCAAGAAATAGAACATTTCCATCACCTCAAAAGTTCCCTCATAACTGGACTTTTCCCAGCCAGTTCCTCCACTGCCTACCCTGGCAACTATTGATTTCTGTCACTATAGATACATCTTGTCTGTTCTGTAAATTTATATAAATGGAGTTCGACAGTATTTATCCTTTTGCTTCTAGCTCGATTGACTCAGTTTCTTGAGCTTGATTTTGCCTTGCTGCTCCTTGCCATGTACCTTGAAAGGAAACTCCTCCATCAACAGAATTTGTACACCTTTACAGTCTCTGTTACAGTTACCTATTGCTGTGTAACAAACCACCCCAAAACTTAATTCTGAATGGCAATAAGCACCTATTATTCTTATGAGTCAGTCAAATGGCTAGACTTGATGGGAACAGCTCATCTATGCTCCACATGGCATCAGTGTGCTGGTGGTATTCACTTCCCAGATGACTCACTAACATAGCTGGTCAACAAATGCTGGCTTCCGGCTGAGAGCTTGCCCAGGGCTCTCAGTCAGGGACCTTAGTTCCTCTCCACACGGCTGCTCAGGCTTCCTCTCAGTGTGGTGGCTGGATTCCAAGAACTAGTTTCTTTTATTTTTTTCTCCTTTAAGGCCTGGTCTCAGAAACTGGAATATCATTTCTGCTGCTTCCTATTAGTGAAGAAGTAACAGAATTTACTCAGAATCAAAGAGAGAAAGAACATGGACCTTCACCTCTAGACAGAAAGTGAAAATTAGTCATGTCCAAATCTTTGGAACCCCATGGACTGTAGCCCACTAGGCTCCTCTGTCCATGGAATTCTCCAGGTGAGAATACTGGAGTGGGTAGCCATTCCCTTCTCCAGGGGATCTTCCCAACCCGGGATCAAACCTGAGTCTCCTGTATTGCAAGCAGATTCTTTGCCATCTGAGCTACCTGGGAAGCCCAATTAATTTGTATTTACCCCAAAGATAATAAGGATAGTATTATACCTATAAAATAAGCATATTTTTAAGAAATCTGAGAGCAAGAATTGATTCCTAGAAATTATATATATGTAATTACTAAAACATGAAATTCACTAGAGAAACTGAATCTTAAAACGGATATGACTGAAGACCAAGTCAGACATTTGAAAGTGAACAGAAAATAAATCACTTGGAATTTAAAGCTAAAAGGCAAAATGATGAAGCAGAGAAAAATTAAAGCACACAGAAGCTCAATCCAGAAGGTGCAACATCTGTCTACTAGGCATTCCATAAGGAAAATACAGAGACTCAAAACAAAAAATGAAAAAGTTAAGAAAAGACAAACAGCATTTTCAGATGGAAAAGTCACCTCGTGTCAAGAAGATTGAATGACAAAAGGCTCACACTTAGTGGTTTGGGGTGAAATTTTGAAGGTCTGAAGTTAGAGAGAAAGCTCTAAAATTGTCCAGGAGTGAGAAATCTGATATTATATTTCCTTCTCTCGGGATCTAATCACAAACTTCTCGGTTTAGCTTTACAATAAATACATCTTACATAATTATGATGTAGTATGTAATGTTCATTGTTTTAATTTTTATAATTAACCTATAGGTAATTATAAAAATCTAGAAGAAATCACTCTCAAATTACATATATATATATACACATGTATAGATATACACAAATACATTTTCCATATATGTCTATGCATGCACAAATGACACAAACACATACATGTATGCATATGCGTATTCTTATAAAACATGTTTTATAAAAGAAAAACATCTCCTCTATAAAACAAACAAAAAAATAGAATAGCAGCCCAGAGGAGTGAAAAAGTAGCAGACAATGTAGTTTGTAAATTCTCTAATTTTGCAAAATTAGATACTGTTTAAAATTAATGACTCAAAAGCCAGAGGTTTAGGTACATAATTTATAGTTCTAGAGTAATAATTAGAAGAGCTAAAAGGAATAACATAGTTCAAAACCCATAAGTGATTAGTTGCTAACGCAGATACTAAATTTCTCAGTTTTTCTAGTGCTGGTTATACAGAGGTTACTTCAAGTCATTAAATCAAAAATGTAAGTTTAGATATATGCCATATAGCATTACTGAGGTAATCAGTTTTCAGAGATAGGAATGGGATGGGAGGCTAAGACACATCCACCCTATTGCCATCCACCACCCTCCCAGGAAGGGGTAGGGCCCTTTTGGATTGACAAATCCTTGTTCAGCAGCTGGGGACTGAGAACGTCAGTCCTGGAGTGGGTGTATGTGGGCTACACACGATATCCACTATAGTGAGCAGCTGTAGTTGTCCTCAGTACCTCAGAGCTCATACACATTACTACATATTCACTCGTGTTGGACTCTTTGCGACCCCATGGGCTGTAGATCACCAGGCTCCTCTGTCCACAGGATTCTCCAGGCAAGAATACTGGAGTGTATATCTTTGAGATTAGTTGTTTGTCAGTTGCTTCATTTGCTATTGTTTTCTCCCATTCAGAAGGCTGTCTTTTCACCTTACTTATAGTTTCCTTTGTTGTGCAGATTACTCAGCCCTCAAAAAGAATAAATTTAACTCAGTTCTAATGAGATAGATGAAACTGGAGCTGATTATACAGAGTGAAGTAAGCCAGAAAGAAAAACACCAATATAGTATACTGACACATATATATGGAATTTAGAAAGATAGTAATGATGACCCTGTAGGTGAGACAACAGAGACACAGAGGTATAGAACGGACTTTTGGCCCCTGGGGGAGAGGGAGAGGGTGGGATGATTTGGGAGAATGGCACTGAAACATGTCTACTATCATATAAGAAATGAAGCGCCAGTCTATGTTTAATGCAGGATACAGGATGCTTGGGGCTGGTGTATGGGATGATCTGGGGAGATGGTGTGGGGTGGGAGGTGGGAGGGGCTTCGGCATTGGGAGATGGTGTACACCTGCGGCTGATTCATGTCAATATATAACAAAACCAATACAGTATTGTAAAGTAGAATAAAGTATTAAAAAAAAAAAAAAAGAATACTGGGGTGGGCTACTATTTCCTTCTCCAGGGAATTTTCCAGACTCAGGGATCGAACCCACGTCTCCTACATTGGCAGGCAGATTCTTTACTGCTAAGCCATTTCAGAAGCCACACGTTCCTAGTGCATATATGCATATATGCAGTTTCTAAGGGCTTTGTTATATACATATTATGGGACTCAATCATTGGGGCTTTGTTATATAGATATTTCCTAGGATACTCAGTAATTATGAGGTGGTTCTTTCTCATTTGTAATAAAAATATTATTAGTGTTGCAAATGGCATAGAAATAACTTCAAATAATTCTTGCTAATGTGAATATCTTCTTGCAATAGGCTGTCTCTACATTCATGTGTAAGTAGGACATATTTACTCAACCCCTCCAGAGCATATTCCTCTTCTGATGTAAAATGAAGCCTTAAAAATGTGTGAAAGTCACATCTTTTCTAATTACAAATTCTGTAAATTTATTCTACTTCTACTCTGTACCATGAAAAGAATAGTATTTATTCAATTCCATCACTTCTTTGCCTATAGGGTACAGACCAGTAAAAATTGTTAATTTTGTTCCACCAAGTTCGATTTACAACTATTGTTACAGAGGAGAGGTTGCTGTTGATTTTTATTCTATGATTTTTAAAATGTCTTTATAGTTTTACAAAAAATTATACATATTCATAAAATGTTCAATTACAGGAAAGAATAAAGAATAAGACAATTAATCACTTAAATGAAACTACTCAGAAATAACCAGTATTAATATCACTCTAGATACTTCTCAGTACAGATTGATAAGTGGATGGGTGAATGGATGACTGGATCTTTGGGTGAAGGGTGATAGGAAAGATAATTTTAAAAATTCATATAAATGGAATTACATGTACATACTACAAATGTTTCTTACATTTAAAGAGTAATGATTATATATCAAATTCTTAAAATATTTGTGACAGTAATCTTCTAGCCCCTTTTCCTGTACTTTAGTGACCTAGCCTTTTTTCCAGTTTCATTTTAAATTAAATCATTCCTGAATTTATAATGTTCTTTATAATAAAAGCAATGGTAACATATAGTAAACATTCACAGTGTGTGAGCTGATGCTAAGCACTTTACAAAGGCCATCTCATTCAGTACTTCCAATACACCCATTAAAAATATCAGTCTGAATAGAGAGGTTAAGCCACTTGTCCCAGTTCACACAACTAAGTACTGCACTGGATCTGAACCCAGATATTTGCATTCCAGAGCTTGCAGTCCTAAGCACTAATCCTACAAAATTAATAAATCTCTCATTAAGATAACTCAGTACCAAGACCAATAAATTAGTTACTTTCTGTGGGCTCAGTCATGTCCAACTCTTTGCAGTTCCATGGACTGTGGACCACCAGGTTCCTTTGTCCATGGAATTTTCTGGGCAAGAATACTGGAGTAGGTTGCCACTTCCTACTCCAGGGGATCTTTCCAACCCAGGAACTACCTGTGTCTCTTGAGTCTTGGCAGGAGGATTCTTTACAGTACCACCTGGGATTTTCATTTAAATTTCTAAGGTCTTAAACTCATGACAATACACTTCTATATTCAGTAAATAATTATTAAGAATCTACCAGATATCAGGCACTGCGTTATGAGGCAAAGAATTAAGGAGAAACAAGAAAAAAAATGTTTGTCTAAGACTGTATCATAAAAGAGTAAAGTCACGACCAAAAGAAAACCACTTGTCTACTTCTATAATGTTTGTATTTGCTTTTGAAAAATGAATTGTAGTTTATTTCTTGCCTGTCCTTTTTCTACATATACAATATGTAAATATGCACTGAACTGGGAATATACTTCTTACTCCATTCTGTGTTTGTTTCTTTATTACATAACACTGTAGATGAGCATTTCCCACGTCCTTAAATATTATTTTTAAAAAAATAATTCTTAGTAGCTCTTTGGATGTAATTTTAATGAGCACATTCTAGCATATGGTTGAGCTATAAAATATTTTAATTATTCCCCAACTGCCTAATGTTTATGCTAACTTTTTCATAATAGAAAAAAATATTTTTAATAGACCTTAGGCAGGTCCTAGAGCAAAAGTAAAATACTTCAACTTTTTCAATTTTTCAAAGCAAGAAAAGAATGAAAACTTAATGATGAAGTTCTCTGAATCCCCAAATTATCTCCAAAATATGCTTTTATGCCTAAATAGTATCTTTTTACTTTTTATCCTTGTATGAAGTAACTACTTCATTTTCTTCTTTAAATCTCCTTTTTCAATATATTGTTTTTTACATATATTTATTTTTCCTGTGTGAGGGTCTCAGTTTTCTCAGAAAGGCAACTCACTTTTTCCTCATTATTTTACCATCTCTTGTTTTCCAATTAACACAACCAGACTTACCACAGCACTATTCTGCATTCAGTTGCCTAGTCTGAGAGTCCACCATCACTCAATAAAATTACAAGCTTCAGCTTAAAAATTCAAGCACTTTCAGCTGATCCAATTATTTTAAAGTGATGTGATATTAATGGCTTTGGTTGTTTTCTTTCCCTTAGCAGAAATAGTTCAGTGGCTTAATTTTTCATGCTTTCATGAATTGAATTTAAAAAAAAAATAAAATAAAATTATCCAAAGGCAATAAATTATTCAGCATGTTGCTTAGTCTTAAAACCCTAGGTGATTTTTTTTCTATCAGTTTCACATATTCTTTTTCCTGTTCCATAATACTTCAAATATCAGTTAATAAATATGTGTGCTTGTGTGTCGATCGCTAGGTTTAATTGCATGAATGTTTTTCAGATCCAAGGGACCAATTATTATAAGCTTTCTACTGCATTGAAGAGTATTTTGCTGGGAATTAAATATTAAAAAATGCAAAAGATCTTTCTCTATGCAAAATGTAAACTGATTTATTCCCACAAGAAAAGACAGTATGAAAGCTGAAAGAAAATCTGCAAAAGAAAACAAAACATATTCTTATTGTTTTCCTTAAATCAGTTTTTTTCTCCTCTTAATAAAGAGTTAAAGAAGGAACAATTTAAAATAGTACAGAAAGAGTAGAACCATCATGTTTGGTACTAAAAGTACTTCTGCAATTCCATCTACTATATTTTGGGACTGGATGTAACAGGAAATTCCCCATTGCTCAGGGTTACAGATTTCGCCTGAATGCTAGAGACCCAAGTTCAATCCTGGATCCCTTGGAGGAGAAAATGGCAAACCATTCCAGTATTCTTGCCTGAAAATTCCCACAGACAGAGGAGCTCGGCAGGCTATAGTCCATGAAGTCCCAATAAGTCAGACTTGACTGAGAGACTAAGCACACAGGCATATATTTAAAGGCTGCGAACTGAGTCATGGCATAGACCATAGATAAAAGTGGTCACAAGTTGAGGAAACATTTGTGTTTGACATCTGAGCCACTTTTGAGAGTACCTATATGCACTTTTGCTGGGTATTAGTGCTGGAAATAGGACTCAAGAGACCATTTTGCCTGGTAGTTTTTAAACTGTATTTCCCAGCATCCTGGAAAACTTTCAGAGAGTTGGCATGAATGACATAGAGAAAGAAGGGAAGGCTAGGCAGGCCTCCCTGACCCTTTTAACCAAACCCAGTGGCTCAGATGGTAAAGTGGCTGCGTACAGTGCAGGAGACCTGGGTTTGATCCCGGAGTTGGGAAATCCTCTGGAGAAGGAAATAACAATCCACTCCAGTACTCTTGCCTGGAGAATCCCATGGATGGAGAAGCGTGGTAGGCTATAGTCCACGGGGTTGCAAAGAGTTAGACATGACCGAGCAAGTTCACTCACTCACTCAGCTTTTAAGTGTTGTATAAATTAGGGGGCAAACCTAAAATTTCATTTTTGAAATGAGAAAATTCTTTGGTCCTACTCTTCCAGTTTATAGATGAGAAAACTAAGTACAGATGGATTAAGTGTTCACCCAACTCTGCAACTGAAAAGTGAGTGTATGTCACTCAGTTGTGTCCAATTCTTTGCAACCCCATGGTCTGTAGCCCACCAGGATTCTCTGTCCATGGGTTTCTCCAGACACGAATACTGGAGTGGGTAGCATTCCCTTCTCCAAAGCATCTTCCTGACCCAGGGATTGACCTTGGATCTCCTGCATTGGAGGCAGATTCTTTACCATCCTATCCAAACATTTTACAGGGCCCAGCAGCTTTTGTCTTTAAAAAAAAAAAAAAAATTCTCAACAGGCCACTTTGGATTAAAAGTTACCAAAGTCGGATTGCTTTTGGTGAACTTTCTTCTCATAACTTGTTGAATATGAGTCGTCAGGCTTGAAAAGAATTATCAACAGGGAAAGGCTTTATTTCAGTGTCCAAACTTGCCTTTCCTATGGTCCAGGAATCTCTTTTACATCTATGAATTTAAGTTACTAAATTTTGTTATGCATTAACATCTATTTTTAAAATAAGAATAATGTGATACCAGCATATTAAAGGAAATGGCAACCCACTCTAGTGTTCTTGCTTGGAGAATCCCAGGGACGGCGGAGCCTGGCGGGTTGCTACCCATGGGGTCTCACAGAATCGGACATGACTGAAGCGACTTAGCAGCAGCAGCTGCAGCAGTAGCAGCAGCATGTTAAAACAACAATAAGATATTATTCCACATCTATCAGACCAAGGATGAAGTTCTTGGTCTGATTTCAGGTATTTTTGAAAAAATAAAGAGTAAGAACACTCAAATACTGCTCATGGGAGGGTAATTTGGTTTAACCTTTGAAAACAGTTTGGGAAAGCATAGTAGACTTGACAGCATAGCACCTTATATATAAACCAGAGATACTATTTCTAGTTATGTGAACCTAAGTGTCTCATAGAACAGAGGTTCCCAGCCTGGCCATGAACCTGTATCTCCAATCAGATTAGGGGTGCCATTAGGTTAGAAATGAAGTACACAGTAAATGTAATGTGCTTGAAGTCATCCTGAAACTATCTCCACCCCTCACGACAATCCATGGAGAAACTGTCTTCACAAAACTGGTCCCTGGTGCCAAAATGTTTGGGGACCACTGACACAGGAGAGTATGGCTCAGAAGCTTAGGATTCCCTAGTGGCTCAGATGGTAAAGTCTGCCTGCAGTGTGGGAGACCCAGGTTTGGTTCCTGGGTCAGGGAGATCCTCTGGAGAAGGACATGGCAACCCACTCCAGTATTCTTGCTTGGAAAATCCCACAGATGAAGGAGCTGGCAGGCTACAGTCCATGGGGTCCAAAGAGTCAGGTACAACTGAATGACTTCTCTTTCTTTTGATAGCTTATTTCTTAAAGTGGAAAACTGGAAAGACATGCCCATCAACAGAGGAAAAGGAGTGGTGGATTTTCAGTTGCTTGTTTAAGGAGCTTGGAAGGTCCCCATTCCATACAAACAACAAGCAAAAAGCTGAACAGGTTGAAAAAATAAACAACCCTTTTTACATTTGTAAATAAATGTGGGAGGGGAGTCCACAGAGCAAATCCAAGCCCTCAAGAGTGAGGAGACAAACAGGCAAACACAGGGAGTTGTACCTTATCAGAGTAGACACTCAAGGAGAGGAAGTCCACCGAGAACCAGCTCCAGGAAGGAAACTCTGAACTGCACCTGACAAACTGGTGGAGGCTCAGTACAGACAAGTCATAGGGGAGCTCAGTCATAGGGCTCCCACAGCACTGTGAGAGCTACCTCCAGAAACTCAAGTAGATCCAGTAAATACTGGAGAAAAATCCCCTCGAGCATTCAGCCGGGAAAAGAAGGGAACCATCTTGAAATTCATCAATGTCCTCTGTTCCTCTTAATAAGCCCTGCCTTCAGGAGAAACTAATTGACATAATTTAAGCTGCACAATAGACTGGTTCCAAATAGGAAAAGGAGTATGTCAAGGCTGTGTATTGTCACCCTGCTTATTTAACTTCTATGCAGAGTACATCATGAGAAACACTGGGCTGGAAGAAACACAAGCTGGAATCAAGATTGCAGAGAGAAATATCAATAACCTTAGATATGCAGATGACACCACCCTTATGGCAGAAAGTAAAGAAGTACTAAAGAGCCTCTTGATGAAAGTGAAAGAGGAGAGTGAAAAAGTTGGCTTAAGGCTCAACATTCAGAAAACTAAGATTATGGCATCTAGTCCCATCACTTCATGGCAAATAGATGGGGAAAAAGTATGTCAAGGCTGTGTATTGTCACCCTGCTTATTTAACTTCTATGCAGAGTACATCATGAGAAACACTGGGCTGGAAGAAACACAAGCTGGAATCAAGATTGCAGAGAGAAATATCAATAACCTTAGATATGCAGATGACACCACCCTTATGGCAGAAAGTAAAGAAGTACTAAAGAGCCTCTTGATGAAAGTGAAAGAGGAGAGTGAAAAAGTTGGCTTAAGGCTCAACATTCAGAAAACTAAGATTATGGCATCTAGTCCCATCACTTCATGGCAAATAGATGGGGAAACCGTGGAAACAGTGGCTGACTTTATTTTCTGAGCTCCAAAATCACTGCAGATGGTGACTGCAGCCATGAAATTAAAAGATGCTTACTCCTTGGAAGGAAAGTTATGACCAACCTAGATAGCATATTAAAAAGCAGAGACATAACTTTGCCAACAAAGGTGAGTCTGATCAAGGCTATGGTTTTTCCAAGGACTGATGTTGAAGCTGAAACTTCAATACTTTGACCACCTGATGTGAAGAGCTGACTCATTTGAAAACACCCTGATGCTGGGAAAGATTGAGGGCAGGAGGAGAGGGGACAACAGAGGATGAGATGGTTGGATGACATCACCAACTCAATGGACATGGGTTTGGGTGGACTCTAGGAGTTGGTGATGGACAGGGAGACCTGGCATGCTGCGGTTCATAGGTTGCAAAGAGTCGGATACGACCGAGCAACTGAACTGAACTGAACTGAATCTGCTGAGATGATATTACAACCTAACTAACCTGGGGGAAGAGAAATACCCAACTGCAGCTGGCCCTAGCCTTCCATTCCCACCTAAGGAGATAGAAAAAAATAGAAACACTTGTGAAACATACACTCCAGAGGCACAAGCTTAACTAGAACACTAAGACCTAATCATAAAACTATAAATGCTTCCTCCCCCAACAGCTCACCACCACATTCCTCAAGGATGATTTACCCAGTACATCATGTCCATCCATCAGGAAGAAATGTAAAAAGGCATACCAAAAGCAAAAACCACAATGTAAAGAAGCAAAGCAAGCATTAAAAACTAGGCACAGCAGGGATGTTGGAATTATCAGACAAGGAACTTAAATCAACTATCACTAACATGTGAAGAACTCTATTTGCACAGCATTGCTACTGCTACTACTTAGTGGCTTCAGTCGTGTCCGACTCTGTGAGACCCCATGGATGGCAGCCCATGAGGCTCCCCCGTCCCTGGGATTCTTCAGGCAAGAACACGAGTGGGTTGCCATTTCCTTCTCCAGTGCATGAGAGTGAAAAGTGAAAGTGAAGTCACTCAGCCGTGTCTGACTCAGCGACCCCATGGACTGCGGCCCACAGGCTCCTCTGTCCATGGGATTTTCCAGGCAAGAGTACTAGAGTGGGGTGCCATTGCCTTCTCCAAATGTACAACATCAGGCAACTCAAATGGACAGCAATGCAAGAACAAATGAACAATGTAAGCAGAGGGAAATCTTAAGAAAGAACCAAAAAAAAATGAGATTAAAAAAAATAAAACACTAATAAAACGAAAGAATCCCTTTGATGGACTTAGCATCAGACTGGACACAGCTGAGAAAAGAATCTCTAAGCTAGAAGATATATCAATAGAATCCTTGAAAACTGAAAAGCAAAGGCAACAAAGATTACAAAAAATCAAATAGACTATCCAAAGACAGTGGACAGCTAGAAAAGGTGTAACATACATGTAATGGGAATACCAGAAGAAAGAAAGGGACAGTGCAAATATCTGACACAATAATGACTGAGAATTTCCCCCAAAATATGTTAGACGCCAAACCACAGATCCAGGAAGTTCGGAGAACAAGATAGATGCCAAACAAACCCGTAGCTGGCCATATCATTTTCAAACTACACAGGAGAATAAAGAAAAACTTGCAAGAAGCCAGAAGGAAAAAATTCCTTACCTATGGAAGACCAAAGATAAGAGTAAAATGCAATATTTTGTGTTGAGACAAACACCCCACTTCTAATCTAGAACTGTCAGTAACTCAGACCTACATAAAGAAAGAAAGAACAATGAAGAATAGTGAAGGTAATGCTGAACAGGAATTCCCACGTGGAAACCATAATATGTGTATAAAGCCTAGACTCAAGAGTCACCATATTCATGATTGTGATTAGAGCTGAAAGGGGCAAGGGGTTAAGTAGTGAGAAAGAAATAAAAGGAGCTTAAATTGTATCTGAAATGCATTCTCACTTTGAGAAATTCAAAACCAAAATCATAAAACTAAGTCTGTTAGTTCTGGTGGGGGTGGGGGTGAGGGTGGGGAGATATATGTATATCTGATAAATATTGATATTACTGTTGGGTTTTTAAAATCTTTTCAAAGGAATTGCTTATGCTGACTTCTGGGCCTCCCTGCCAGCGATCCTGATCCTCTGAGTCTGGAGTGGAGACTAGGAAGCTTTGTTTTCAGTAGCTTCACAGAGAACAAGAGGGCAGGTGGCACCACAGCAAACTTAGGTGAATGCCGGCAAATCCAGGGAAACTCAGACACACACTGGAGGTGCTGGCAAAGATTCTAAATGGTAGCCAAACAGGACCTGCAGAGCACAGCCTGATGCTGGGGATTGCTTGTTGGAGAACATGGCCCAGCATCAGGAGTAGCTGGGTGTTTTTGCCCTGGGTGAGTGTGGAAGGAAAGGCTTCCGCATCCTTGTGACAGAGCACCATGTAGACCCTCTCACACCTCAAGGGGACTGGCACTGTGACTGCTGGGCCACCACTCATTGCTGTTCACTAGTTTCAAGAACATGCCTGGATGGGGAAGCCAGGGGACACAAAAGATAAAGCTCTTGACTGAATGCACAATATTGTAAGAGTTTCCAAAATTATTATTTTATTAAAAGTAAAATTCCAAGCCACATTTTGCATCTGCTTTATAATATACTTAAAACATACTGTCTGACCTCACGTGGAAATTTTCATGGAACTTTCCATGGAACTTTCCTCTTTCTGGTTGCTCAGCAATCATGAACCAGCTAATGACTAAATTACTAGTTTCAAATCTTCATTATAAAGTGATAATGTCAATTACCTTGTTTCTCTTGATTGCTTGATTTTAAAAATTTTAGCTCAGTACCATCATGTAGTCCATATGCTAATATTTGAGAAATATTTCTGCAAGGATAAATTTAGGTGTGTTTTGTTGCTGTTGTTCAGTCAGTCGATTGTGTTCAACTGTTTGTCCCCCCATGGACTGCAGCATGCCAGGCTTCCTTGTTCTTCACCATCTCCCAGAGTTTTCTCAAACTCATGTCCACTGACTCAGTGATTTCCTTTAGGATTGACTAGTTTGATCTCGCTGTCCAATGGACTCTCAAAAGTCTTCTCTAGTACCACAGTTCGACAGCATCAATTCTTCAGTGCTCAGCTTTTTTTATGACCCAACTCTCACATCCGTACATGACTACTGGAAAAACCATAGCTTTGGCTATAGAGACCTTTGTCAGCAAAGTGATGTCTCTGCTTTTTTATGATACTACAATGTAGCAAGAAACAAGTTTCAGGGCTTATAATAATTAAGAGAAAATAAATCCAGACTTCTGAATTCAATAACCAACGTATATACTCCTTTCATTCTCTTTGTGTAGACAAATGGGGTCTTGATAAAAATAAACGCATAGGTACCTGGAGTTCTGTGTTTGACTTCTAAGAAAAATCCTAGTTTCTGCATCAATTCTTTGACTTCCACCAGCAGAGCCACTGAAAACTTGGTGAATTTGTCCTAAGCTACTGGGCCCAAACCTTTCTCTTTCCTTCCATTTCCTCTGGCTTTTCACAACTGACATAAAACTGAAGAGGAACTCTCCCTCCCAAATGCAACCAACAAGGCTCATTGTCATCCTGATCAAAGCTATGCCATGTGGAAATTATTTGGATATTTATCCAAATGCCATCGGGTAAGTGGGATGCCATCTGTACAGGGAGTTTCACGGACTGTTGCTGTGACTTTGGCATTTAATTTAAACAATGTGTAGAAAAAACATATGATGGACTACACCAGCTGCATACATACACCTTCAATTATAAAAATTTTACGCTTAAAAAAATTATCTTGCATGATTTCCTATTGACAAAGATATCTGCCAAGAAACACCTGAAGCACATCTTTCCCACTTCTCCCTTAAACTCAGTGTCTACAAGCAGTACTTACAGTTAAGGCTTTTAGATAGCCCAGTGCCAAAATCTGGGTGGTCTCTGCCCTAACTCCAAGGCAGGTGGGCTGAAATGCTGATGATGATGCTGAACTGCAGAAAATTGGCCCAGGCTACGCTTCATGAAACACAGGCAGCATGAATTAAAGTAGGAAGACATGTTGATTTCCTCTAATATCTATTCCCTGTGTCTAAAGGTCTATAGTTGGTGCCAACCAAAACCCTGGCCAACCACCCTTCCACTGTGTGAGAGCACTGCTCTTTGAGACAAACAAAACACTATACTCATGACTCTGTTCTCACCCTCATTTTTTACCATGAGTTGACAAATAGGATATTCCAGAATGCATCCAGGCCACAGCAAATGTGATGGTAAAGGCGTAAAGAAGAGAGCCATGGAAATAGCCATCACACCTATTTACAAGATAAATGCTATACCTGGAGGTGACAAAAAGGACAAAACCTGCTACAAATCCTGATGAAAAATACTCTTTTTAATCCATTGGTATAGAATGTGAGACAAATGTAGGAGGTGTAGAAAAAGCTACATCAAGTAGGACTAAATGAGATGAAAGACTCACATGATTTAAAGACTTTAGGCTGGAAAACTTATTTTTTTCCTAAAGCATAGTGAGATCTAGTCCTCAAGCCCGTTGGAATCCATTTGTCAATTTAGCACATATTTATTGCTAAGGCATAATCGTGTAGCAAAAATCAAGCTAGATCAGAGACAGATGGTTCACGTGTCACTACATGCTTGGCTCCTCAAATTACAAATAACCAAAATTCAACTGAAGAAAAAAATAATAATAAAGTTAAGTGACCAAAGAGAAGGAAAGATAAAGTGTAATAAGCATGTGGAGGAGGAAAGACAGCACATCAAATGCAGGAAATGAGAACTTTGAGCTTCCTAGAAGTTTTAGCTGATTCCTTAATTATAAGCATAGGGAGGAGCAGAGTCAGGGAATAGCATGCCAAGCCAAGGCACCGATGAGAGCCAAGGTGAAAAGCAAGAAACAAAGAATAAGACTGAAGAGGGAGGGTGGGAGCATAGACTGTAGAACCTTGGATGCCAGCTAAGGGGACTACAGATTTTTTCCACATAAAAGGTGTTAGTGATTTGTGAACAATAGAATAAAAATATCAGAGCAGTGCTTCCAGGGTCCATAGGAAACAGATTACAAATTGGAATGGAAGGCAAGGTTGAAGGAAAGTAGAAAAAAGTCAATGGAAAGAGTCCAAGTGATGTTTGAAGTGAGTCACTCAGTCGTGTCTGACTCTTTACGATTCCATGGACTATTCATGGAATTCTCCAGGCCAAAATACTGGAGTGGGTAGCCTTTTCCTTCTCCAGAGGATCTTCTCAACCCAGGGATCAAACCCAGGTCTCCCACATTACAGGCAGATTCTTTACCACCTGAACCACGGGGGAAGCCCTAGTGAGGTTTACAGAAAGCCTGATCTGGCATCATGTCACATTTTATCGGTAAGGAAACTGAAGCGCCCAGAAGTTGAGTAACATAGTCAGAGTCACACAACGGGTTAGCAATGGAGCCGTGATTCAAGTCTGGAAAATCTAGCTCCAGAGTCTAGGCTCTTAACTATTCTGCTGTAGGAATTCTCAATATTAAGACTTTTCAAAAATATATTGTCCTTGCCAGTAATTCTAAAGCAAAAAGTATAGCCATGACATGACATTCAATAAACAAATACTTAAGGGATGTCTGTATGAACGTGCTTACTCGTTTGGTCTTGTCTGACTCTTTGCAACCCTTTGGATTGTAACCCATAAGACTCCTCTGTCCACGGGGTTTTTCAGGCAAAAATCCTGGAGTAGGTTGCCATTTTCCTCCTCCAGGGAATTTTCCCGACCCAGAGATTGAACCCAAATCTCCTGTGTCTCCTGCATTGCAGGTGAATTCTCTACCTGCTGAGCCATCCAGGAAGCCCACTTAAGGCATAAACAAAAGCAAAAATCAAAATATGAGCAATTGACAATTTCTGCAATAGGCAAGAGCATGGGTATCATTGTGAAATATACATAGCATGGGCATGAAATGACATTTGAAAGAATAAATGGCATTGGGGTAGTTTCATAATATTTTCAAGAAAAAAATTACCAACTTATCCCTATACGTGCACAGAATAAACAGGGTTGATTTATACATATTTATAGTTTTCACTTATATTGAAGGGAGGATTTGGAGTGATTTTTATTTTCTTCACTTTTCTGCATTTCATGATTTTTATATTTGACTTCTGAAACAAAACTGCACAATTTTCTAGTGCTAAATAACCAATTCACTCAGGTTTTTCACCTCTCATACATATTTCTTATGTTGACAGAATTTATGACCTGTTTGATTCCTTTTATGCATTTGAGCACTAAAAACAGGTTTTAGAACATAAGTTAAGCACTGGGGTTACAATTGTGAATAAGACAAATAGATTTATAACCTTACAGCCCAGTGGAACTCAAGACATTGAACAAATAAGTTAAAAGGTTATAGTTGCTTCAGAATGGAAACCAAGAGATACCAGGAGAGCACCCACAAGTATGAAGAAGAACTGGCTGAGAAAGAAAGTTTAACGTGAAAAGTAAACTTGGAGTAAAGTGGGGGGTGTAATGGTTGTAAGAATATTCCAGGATGCTCAAGGAGCATGCATGATGTCCTCAGAGAGGAATTTTGGAGTAAAGACGAGGATTCTGGAAAGACAATGGAGTTGCCAGCTGGAGTGGAAGCTGGAGGGTCTTGGAGAGATGATAATGGATGTTAGCGGATTTTTGTTCTGAGGATAATGGGAAGATTGTCTTGTAGAAACTGGAGAAGGGCTAGAGACCTTCTGGGGGACAAGTTAGGAGAGGTTTCTAGAAAGGATGATAGTTTGGACAGCAGGACTTAGAAAGCTACAATGCATACAAAGGGACTTCCCTGGAGATTCAGTGATTAAGACTTTGTGCTTCCACTGCAGAGAGTGATGCCCAGTTGGAGAGATTAAGATCCTGCATGCCCCGAGGCACAGCCAAAAGGTAAAATGCTTACGAGGACAAGCAAGCTATCTGAATGATTGAAGTAGGCTGAGTCTAGGGGAAAAAAATGCAAACAATGTTAAGTGATAAATATCGTATTGCCACAGAGTTGATAACAGACTATGGAGTAACAGAGACTGTAGCATTATGGAGTGTGCACACCCTATCCAAAAGCAAAATAGCTGCTCAGTTGATTGTTGTCATGCAGGAATATAAGCCTTGAGTTGCCAACAGTTTTTGTTTTGTCTTAAACAATTTATGTGAGCCCCTTGTTTTGTATATGTAATCAGTTAATTCAACTTATAAATGTATATACCAAATGAAACAAACCTATCCTAGGCTATCAATTTGCAACTATGACAGAGAAAAAACAAGCAACTTCATCAACATTTGTCACATCTTAGGTGTTGAAAGTATCTTCCCGACCCAGGGATGGAACTCACATCTTTTGTCTCTGGCATTGCAAGCAGATTCTCTACCACTAGTGCCACCTGAGAAACCTATTTGAAAGGGGCAGTCCTTTCTGATTATGAATATCCCTGATATCTGGCAAGTTGAAATTGTTCAGTCACTATGTCTGACTCCTTGTGACCCAAAGGACTGTAGCACATTAGGCTTCCTGCCCTTCATCCTTTCCTGGAGTTTGTTCAAGTTTGTGTCCATTGAATTGGTGATGCCATCCAACCATCCCATCCTCTGTCACCTTCTTCTCCTTCCGCCTTCACATCCGGCATCCTCATTTACAAAAAAAGTCATGAATCCTTTGTTCACATACCTCTAACAAGAAGAGATGCTGGGCAAGCTAAAACTTTGGAGCATATTATCTTTGCAAGACACAAGGCTGAAAAGCACCTGTGGCATTGCCAATCTCTGTAGATGAATCCTAATTAAGTGAATCAAAGCCATTTTTAAAATTATATTCCAATGTTTGTTAGGCAACAGCAGAAGACAAGACAAAATGGAAAATGTGGTACCTGCCTGGGGGGCATGAAGTCTATGCAGGGAAGAAAAAAACAAATATTCTGGAAATAAAAACACCAGTGGGAAGGAGACATAATTAATGAAATAGTGCCAAGATTATTGTCTCTCTGCAATTACCAGGTGTTTCCAATACTTCAATAGAGACTGATGACTTATGAAGGGGGCACACCAGGTACACACACACTTTGGATTTGATACAGGACAGAAATGAAGTGTAAATCTCTCAGATGCACTGATGCCTCACTTCTGCCAACAAAATTCAACCAGTAAAGCTAACTGATTTGCAAAGCCAGTGTAACAGTCCTTAATGATAGTCATTATAATTACACAATACTGCCTTGACTTTTACAGAAAATTGATAACATTAAAGTGCCTTACCTCTTTCAGATTCACCCCAATTCATTTTTTTAAAGATTTTATTATTGTTGTCTAACTTTAAGATTTTAGTAAAAGACTATGGAAAATAGAAGGAAAAAAACTGTAACTTTTATGATATAGAATATGATCCCAATATTGTTTTTTACAAAAGGTATTATAGACAAAGAGAAGAGGCTGGGAAGATGTACTGGTTATCTGTGGATGGTTGTTATCTCAGGAGATAGGTACTCAAACAGCAAGCAGAAACCAAACACATTTTCTCAGTGCTGCTTCTACAAAGCCCCTCTACGAATTTGCTAAGACCTGCCCTTGGATAAAATTTCACAGAGTTTCCATATTGTTTATGGTGACTCAAATAATAAAGGAATCATCTTTTTCTGGGTAATACAAAGTCTAGTCTCATCTGAGAATCATACAATTCCAATCAGGTATACTAAAACTCCAAATATGTATCCAATGTGTCTCTTTACATATAATGAGCAGTCATGTTTGGCCCCTTTTTGGACAAAGAGGGCACAGAGGGAAAGGGATGGCAGCTAGGGTTCTTCTCTCTTTGCATCCTCCAAAGCTTGCTGTCTGAACTGTGTGCCTCTTGGGGGCTGGTTGAGAGTCAAGGATGAGAAGAGGCAGAGGTGCAGGAAATGGTTTTCCAGCATGGCTCACTCGTAGTCTGGTGCTGGTGCCTGGGAAATGGTAGCCCAGAGTGACTGCTTCTTTCACAGAGATCATTTGCAGATTCTTCATTCATTCATCCACTCATCCCTGGATTCCTCTGATAATAGCTGGCTCTCACACCCTCAATGCCTCACCTTTAACTCCCTTTTGACACCCCTGGGCCCTTGGAATTCCACCACTCCACATCCAAGCTAGGGTCCTATTATCCTTCCATGTAGTATGTGGGACAGAGTCTATTTTAATATAATCCCAGTCTGCTCCTTCCAATGGAGTAAAAAAGAAAGAAAGAAAAATTCCTTTGTCCCACCTTCCAAGGAAGAACAGCTTACTCCCAGCACCCACAGTCAGTCCTTACCTCAGGATTTCTCCTGGAAAGAAACAGGCCTCCACTCTGAGTTCAGCAGACTCCAGGTGATGAATATCAAGTCCTCCAAGTAGATCTTCTGAAATTCCTTGTCTCACTTTAGTAGGTGAGAAGCAACTCACCTTCTCCATGTTCTCATCCCTCTAGTGCTCACCAGGTGTGATCACGCTGACCTGTTTCTGTATCATGCCATGCATTCTGCACAGGTGGTTCACATCTCACTTTTTAATGTGGGATATCTGAAATCTATTGTATTATTTCTGCTGAAACTCCATGATTATTTTTTAAAGGACCATTTTAACCATGTGCTGTGCTAAGCTGCTTCAGTTGTGTCTGACTCTTTGCAACCCTACGGACCACAGCCTGCCAGGCTCCTCTGTTCAGGACTACATATATAAGGAGACAGTCAACGGGAATTTTCTATATGACTCAGAGAACTCAAACTAGGGCTCTGTAATAACCTAGAGGGGTGGGAACAGGCAGGAGGTGGGAGGGAGATTCAAGAGGAAGGAGACATATGTATAGCTATGGTTAATCCATGTTGATATATGACAGAAATCAGCCCAATATTGTAAACTAATCATTAACCAATTAAAAATAAATAAATGTTTTAAAAAAGAATAATCCTGGAGTGGGTTGCCATGCCTCCTCCAGGGGATCTTCCTGACCCAGGGATCGAACTTGCATTCTGCATTGGCAGGTGGGTCACTTAACCACTAGTGCCACCTGGGTAGCCCCATATTTTAACTATATTGCTACATTATCTTCTTCTGTATGTTTGTCTTTTTTAATTTTCTTACATTCATATGAATTAGTCAACTATCAGAGGAAAAATGAGTATTTTTTAAAGAGTATACAGGACAAATTTTATCAAAACAGTTTGGCAGAAGTTACATATATTTGTTCAACACATATTTTAAATATTATTTTTAACTGAAATATAGAATCAGTTCCTTTATATTATAAAAATACTTACAAGTTTCTTTTAGAATTCTGCCATATATATATATAACCAGAAAAAATCACCTCTACAACATGTCGCCATGCCCACATCAATGTCACTCCTTTGCTCTCCCTGTTAATATTTCCTGTAGTAATTTAAAGAGTCACAGTGTTAAGCTCAAAGGCTTACAAAGGGAAGATTTTAAGAACAGAGTATCTATGGTGAAATGACTATTATCTAGGACTTAATCACAGCTCTTCACATTCTAGAAAATCAATTTGATTAGGGACTCCAGAATTTATCAGACTCCAGGATAACCAAACGAAATCATCTGAAAGTGGCATGCATGACTTATATGTAATGATCAAATTTCAGATCATAAACCTAGCTGTCCAAGAAATGTTACTTTATGTTATCATCCAGATTATTTTCTATTCTGAAACACCATGCTGCTGAGTAAAGAAACTTAATACTGGTTATTTCATGATCATCTCTTGATTTTGGATCCCCTTCATGGATTGAGAGTATCCACACAACATGGGAGGATGGCTTACATAACCTGAGGCGGGTGTGGTCTGATCTTCCACTATCCTTGACAAAATACCTCTTTTTTCCAGAGGGGGTGGCGGGGGGAAGCCTTCCTTGCCTCTGTCTCACCAAATTACCATCCACCTCCTCAAGCACTCATAGGTTGTCATTAACAGAGGTTGGCAGCTACCCCAATGGAATCACTATAAAAAACAGCCTAGAGCCAACCTGTATGTGAAAGAAAAGTAAAAACAAATAAATCAGAGGGGCAAGAAGCAAAGCAGGAAAAGTGGACAAAATGTGATAAAAAGTTTAAAATTTATTCCATTGCCTGTGATTTCAAAAGCCATGATGAATGATTTTTTCATTTTCTAGTTTCAGAGAACCCATGCAGATTTAGGGGTTAGTACCAAGAAAGAGCTCACAACCCCACCCCACCCCTGCCCCAAAGACAGTGAAGTGTGAACTCTGGGCAATTCATTGTCAGGAAAATAATTAAGTTTGAGGCATTTAATAAAGTGCAGCCCTTGTGTACTAAATGGTGCTTCTGTGGCCTGGGGAAGTTCATTTTTCCCCACAAAGCCCTATAGGCATTCACTCTATAGCTACCCTGGCGGGATCTAACCCAGAAACAATATTGGATCTAATTCTTTAATAGAACATATTTATTACAAGCCTTCAATAGAAAATACCAACTCAGAGACAGAGTGTTTATGGCTAGGCTCCCAGAGAACCCAAATAACCACAATAAATGGCGGAAGGTTGAAGTGCTCAGGAGAAGAAAAGGTGGACTGCTACAGGAGATGAGAGAGGCAAGTTCAGAGAATTGCAAGGAAGGGAACTGAGGACCGCTTCCTAGGGGTTTGAGCTGCATTCTAAATAACAGAGAGATGGATGTGTGGAGCTGATGGAGAAGGGCAGTCCAAGGAGCTGGCCAGAGCAGAGGCAAAAGCAAGAAAGGGAGAGATCTCAGAAGGAAGAAATAACTTGGAAAGATAGGTCACAGCCCAGATAAGAAGGCCTTGAAAGTCCACCTAAAGACTTCGAGGATTTTTTGTTGCTTTTTTGTTTGGTTGGTTGGTTGTTGTTTTGGAATTTTTATGTGTGTCTTGTATGAGTGTACTTGGATTTTTGTTGTTGTTGTTGTTGTTGTTGTTTTTTGCCTACTCTAGGGATGCATTTGTGATTATTGAGCAATAGAGTACAACCATGAGAACTGTGCTTCAGAAAACAATGAAGAGAGACTGACAAATGTTTAGAGGAGAGACTAGAGTAAGAAACAGGAGTCTATGGAAATAGTCCTGGTTGACTGCAGAAAGTCTCCTCTGGGCCCATGTCATCCTGCTCCTTAGGAATCCCAGAACTTACCCTTCAAGAGTGAAAAGGATGGGATTAAATGATTGCTGAATGAAGAAACGAGAGAGAGAGAGAGTGAATGAGTTCAGTTGTGGTAAAAGACAAAAATATAACTTGGGGAAGACAAATGAGTTTTGAGAGGATAACTTTGATTCCAATAGATAAATCTAAAACTAAGTGAAAGGTTAAGCTCATCTGACAGATGAGAAGTTAGGGTCACAAATGACTAAAAGGACCTTGGAACTCTACCCAATAGCTCTCTCTCACTATCTCCTTCTCATAACTGGAAGAGCAGCTCAACAGGTATATACTCTTTCTTTCCTTATTACGTACTGCAATCTCAGAATACATGCAACAAAGCACAACTTTTTTCATTAAAACATACATTCAAAAATATACTTGATTATATTTTTTCTAGCTATACAAAAATGACATCTGCTCACTAAATGTAAATAATTTAATTGGAAAATTCAGAAAATCACTTTCAATTTCATCCCAGAGATAAACACATTTAATTAGTAAAAAGTCTTAACATATGTGTAGATTTATGGAACATAAGTCCGTAGATTGGTAGATGCATGTAGAGTAATATACATTGGAGGTAAACTCTTCCTTTGGAGCGATGATTTAATCCATTCATTATCTGAAATAAATTCCTTTTGCTTTCTTCAAGTCTTGGCATTGTTGCTTTTACATCTCACAGAGCCACCTCAAATTAACATCTACACCAAAATTAAAGAACTCTGTTATTTCTTGGACCACATTACTGTCCTTACTTTAATTGGTTATAATATGTAAATAGGACATTCTCTACAAGTGAGCTGGCAACTCTCGTCAAACTCCAGGAAGTAAATAGGAACTGCTTTTAATCTTAGGGCTCAGATGCATAAACGCAGGCACTGAGCAGTTCATAATGAGCTCAAGGTCACCTGGTCCATAAAAAGCAGGCCTGGAAATCAAAGTCAGGATTCTGCAGACTGAAACCTCTACCCAAGGATGGAAATTTCTTTATAGAAGGTTTAGTCTCTTAGATCTGAACCTGAGAGTACAGTTCAACCTCTTCACTTTACAAACACTGAAACCAAGGTGCAGAGAGGTTTTATGGCTTATGTGGGTCATGTGGATGGTTAACAACTGATCTAGGTATTTTTTCCATTGTTTTAAAAGTAGGTAGAGTATAGAATTTCCCTCAATCCTGGGGCAGACAAGGAATTAAGGGAGCTGTTGTTCAAGTTTAAAAAAAAAGTTAATTAAAAACAAACCCTGATTAAGTTGAAAATTAGAGGTCATTAAAATGAAGATAGCCAATTTTTGACTTGATAAAAGTGAGTTAAAAGTGAATTTCATTTTTTTAAAAACTCAGTGTACTCAGTGTCTAAAAAGAAAGCTCAGTGACCATTACTTCAATGGGTTTTCTAATTAAGTTATTAGGCATGCTTTATGATTTTAATTAACTTTACTTTTTAAACATTGCATCAAGCTCTGCTACACATTTAAAACAGATTCTATCCATGGGTGATATGCTGTTTTTTTAAGTGTGTGTGAGGGAGAGGGTAGTGTATATAGGTGTTTGAAAGGTCATACATTAAAATATTAACATTCTACCTCAGATGTGCAGATGATAACACTCTAGTGGCAGAAAGTGAAGAGGAACTAAGAGCATTTTGATGAAGATGAAAGAGGAGAGTGAAAAAGCTGGCTTAAAATTCAACATTCAGAAAAACAAAGATCATGGCATCCAGTCCCATCACTTCATGGCAAATAGATGGGGAAAAAGTAGAAACGGTGTCAGATTTCATTTTCTTGGGTTCCAAAATCATTGTGGACAGTGACTGTAACTATGAAATTAAGACACTTGCTCCTTGGAAGAAAAGCTATAACAAACCTAGACAGTGTGTTGAAAAGCAGAGACATCACTTTGCCAGCAAAGGTCCATCTAGTCAAAGCTATGGTTTTCCCAGTAGTCATGTATAGATTTGAGAGTTGGACAATAAGGAAGCTGAGTGCCAAAGAACTGATGCTTTCAAACTGTGGTGCTGGAGAAGACTCTCAAGAGCCCCTTGGACAGCAAGGACATCAAACCAGTCAATCCTAAAGGAAATCAACACTGAACATTCATTGGAAAGACTAATGCTGAAGCTAATGTTCCAATAATTTGACCACCTAATGCGAAGAGCTGACTCACTAGAAAAGACCCCGATGCTTGGAAAGACTGAAGGCAAGAGGAGAAGGGGACCACACAGGATGAGATGGTTGGATGGCATCTCTGACTAAATGGACTTGAGTTTGAGCAATCTCTGGGATATAGTGAAGGACAGGGAAGCCTGGTGTGCTGCAATTCATGGAGTTGCAAAGAGTCGGACACAACTTAGCAACTGAAAAACAGTGGTGAGATTTCAAATGTTGTATTTACCTTTTTCTGATCTGTGCTTACTTATTTTCTCTTTTTTTTACAATAAATATATATATATATATTTATGTATGTATGTCAACATGCATATATATTTTATATAATACCAAAAAATTAAAAGATTCTGCCAGTGAATCAATGATCTTCCCAGCCTTTGCAGGGAAATAGCCATTTATTAAATTTGAAAAGCAGTGTGCTATTTGCTCACTGTGGCAGATACTGTGTGGCTTGCCTGCTTAATATCCATTCCAGCCTCTTTCTAGTACACCTTCCTACACTGCATTGGAAAGCTGAAAATTATAATTCTTAGCTTCATTTGCAGCAAGGGCTCCAGATGAGACTTAGGTCTGCCAGGCAGACATGGTCAGAGGAGACTAGAAGTTGAAAGTCAGCTGATTGGGAAAGGAGGCAGGCTGTAGGGTACAGGCTAAAGCAGATCACAGCAGAAACTCCATTTCTGTGATCCCCACTCCCTAGCTTCCTGACTCTCTAGCTTCTTGCCACAGGGATGGTAACTTGCCCAGCTTCTAGGGAAACAGGATGATTCTAGAGGTGTTCCTAGAAATTTCCTCTACCACCTTTCCACCTACCACCTTCTTTCAACTTTTCCAATAATATTGTAAGCCATCTTATACATAGTAAAAAACCCATTCTGCTTAAAACTAGCTCTGATGATTCTGTTGCTTACAATTGGGCCCTACCATGGAGTCCTGTTCAAAGTGTTTCCACTTGCCCTCCTTCTATTCCTTAAGCTCCACTATTAATTTTTCTCCTTTAGTACTTACAACAATAATACCTGCTTGTTGTAAAAAATAAATAAATAAAAATAGAGCAATACAGAAGTTACTCCTTGAAAATTTTGTCTATGCCCCCTACCCTCTCAACCTAGATCCTAAAGGAGTCCATGTTTGATAGTTTGCTGTTTCACATTCTTCCACTTGTTTTTCATGTCTGTAGAAACTATGAACACACAGGGTTGGGTTTTTTTTTTTCATTTTTTACAAAAATGACATGACATCACATATACATAAATCTTGACTTGATTTTTAAAAAATCTTTCCATATTTGTGTGTACTGAGCTACCTAGTTCTTTAGCATTACCATACCATACCATATTCTATACCATGAAGAAGCTAAAATATATTTCAATTTCTCCTATAAACAGTCATGTTAACATTTAAAAACAATGTCATCATAGCCATCTTTTATAATATATCTTTGTGTGTACATTTGAATATTTCTTGAGATATATTCTAAAATCTAACTGCAAGAAAAGAGAAATGCTAGCAGATTGCATTTAGCAATGTGTTTAAAGAAAAATGTCTGTTTTGCTTATTACTGTATCACTGGTGCTAAGCACAGCATCTGCATGTAGAAGGCACTAAATAAATATGTGTGAAATGAATGCCAAATGGATGATTGAAAATAGATTAGGAAATGCACTAATGCAATTCATCACATGAACGGATTAAAGGAGAAAAAAACTAAATACATATGCAATCATTATGATGGATATCCCCCCAAATTGGGTTAAACTCCAAATCCATCCCTGACTTTGAAGAAAAATTATTCATCAAGAAGTAGAAGAAAACATCATTAACCTGATAAAAGAACTTATCAGTAACTAACAGCAAAATATGTTTCTAAATATTTATAAAAGAAGTTACTACCTCCAAGGACTCAATTATGAATAAAAATTAACTTGTGGACTGAGCTGAGAAAGAAGGCAAAAATATTAACATAATCAATAAAATATTTAAAATCTATAGATTGCCACAAAGAAATGCAAAGCTGCTGCTGCTGCGAAGTCACTTCATTCGTGTCCAACTTTGTGCGACCCCATAGACGGCAGGCAGCCCACCAGGCTCTGCCGTCCCTGGGATTCTCCAGGCAAGAACACTGGAGTGGGTTGCCATTGCCTTCTCCAATGCATGAAAGTGAAAAGTGAAAGTGAAGTCGCTCAGTCGTGTCCGACTCTTAGCGACCCCATGGACTGCAGCCTACCAGGCTCCTGTGTCCATGGGATTTTCCAGGCAAGAGTACTAGAGTGGGTTGCCATTGCCTTCTCCGCGAAGCAAGTATAATCAAAAAGAAAAATCATGAACCACACAGGTGCACTGAGTTTACTCTGATGAAGTTCACTATATTAGGGACAGTAATGGTGGTCCATTTTCATCTGGAAAACTATGGGGTCACACAAGGAAGAATTCTCAGAAAGAAATGAGTGGCCTGCAGCCATTCTGCCTCTTCTCCAGGACTCCTGACCTCATCAATAGCAACAAGACCTCATCACTTCTTGACTCTAATATTCTGCTGTCCTTGTCCTAAATGCTTCTCATCCCCTCATTGTGGTCATTTCTAGGATACAGACAGGCCAAGAAAAAGACTTTCAACTTCAGGAAACTCTCAGATGTAAATTATAGAAAAAAATAAAATGTCCCATAATTTGGAATATTATATAACCATTTAAAAACATAGGCATCTTTATATGATTTAATATGGAAAAAATCATACTATGTTAAATGAGGAAAAAAAACAAAAACAAAAAACAAGATGCCAGTGTGTGTACCATACTATATATGTGGACATTTTTGTTTCTAACAACTTTTTTGAGATATAGTATACATACCTGAGTGAGTATTAGTCACTCAGTCATGTCTGACTCTTTGCAATCCCGTGGACATAATCATAGCTTATTGTCATTAATTATTTGCTACCTGTAAAGTCTTGTGGTATGTGGTTTACAATTATTTCTACAATGCATAAGACCCCTTGTTGGTCAGGTCTATTATAATTCTCTTTGCCAGATGAAGAGATCAAGACACAGAAGGTTTAGGTAGCTGAGTTTCACAGCTAATCAACAGAGGAAGCAGCAGAATTTGAACCCTGCTATTTGAATCCTGCCTTTGCCCTCAGCTGACCATCAATAGAGAGCAGTGAGTGGCCAAGAGGAGATACCCTATGTCCAAGGTCAGTAGCAGCAGCCATGAAGAGACATCCCACATCCAAGGTAAAAGAAACACCAGTAAGACGGTAGGCACTGAGAGAGGGCATCAGAGGGCAGACAGACTGAAACCGCAATTACAGACTCTAACCAATCTAATTACATGAACCACAGCCTTGTCTAACTCAGTGAAATTAAGCCATGCCATGTAGGGCCACCCAAGATGGATGAGTGTTGGTGGAAAAGTCTGACAGAATGTGGTCCACTGGAGAAGGGAATGGCAAACCACTTCAGTATTCTTGCCTTGAGAACCCCATGAACAGTATGAACAGGCAAAATGATAGGATACTGAAAGAGGAACTCCCCAGGTCAGTAGGTGCTCAATATGCTATTGGAGATCAGAGGAGAAATAACTCTAGAAAGAAAGAAGGGATGGAGCCAAAGAAAAAACAATACCCAGTTGTGGATGTGACTGGTGATAGAAGCAAGGTCCAATGCTATAAAGAGCAATATTGCATAGGAACCTGGAATGTCGGCTCCATGAATCAAGGCAAATTGGAAGTGGTAAGATAGGAGATGGCAAGAGTGAACATTGACATTCTAGGAATCAGTGAACTAAAACGGACTGGAATGAGTGAATTTAACTCAGATGACCATTACATCTACTACTGTGAGAAAGAATCTCTTAGAAGAAATGTAATAGCCATCATAGTCAATAAAAGAGTCTGAAATGCAGGACTTGGATGCAATCTCAAAAATGACAGAATAATCTCTGTTCGTTTCCAAGACAAACCATTCAATATCACAGTAATCCAAGTCTATCCCCCAACCAGTAACGCTGAAGAAGCTGAAGTTGAACAGTTCTATGAAGACCTACAAGACCTTTCAGAACTAGCACCCAAAAAAGATGTCCTTTTCATTATAGGGGACTGGAATGCAAAAGTAGGAAGTCAAGAAATACCTGGAGTAACAGGCAAATATTGAGTTTTGCCAGGGGAATGCACTGGTCATAGCAGACACCTTCTTCCAGCAACACAAGAGAAGACTCTGCACATGGACATCATCAGATGGCCAACACTGAAATCAGATTGATTATGTTCTTTGCAGCCAAAGATGGAGAAGCTCTATACAGTCAGGAAAAACAACACTGGGACTGACTGTGGCTCAGATCATGACTCATTGTGAAATTCAGACTTAAACTGAAGACAGTAGGGAAAACCACTAGACCATTCAGGTATGACCTAAATCAAATCCCTTACGATTATACAGTGTAAGTGAGAAATAGATTTAAGAGACGAGATCTGATAGAATACCTGATGAACTATGGATGGAGGTTCATGACATTGTACAGGAGACAGGGATCAAGATCATCCCCAAGAAAAAGAATGCAAAAAAGTAAAATGGCTATCTGAGGAGGCCTTACAAATAGCAGTGAAAAGAGGGGAATCTAAAAGCAAAGAACGGGAAAGATATATCCATTTGAATGCAGAGTTCCAAAGAGCAGCAAAGAGAGATAAGAAAGCCTTCCTCAGTGATCAGTGCAAACAAAGGAAAACAATAGAATGGGAAAGACTCTTCAAGAAGATGGGAAAGATCTCTTCAAGAAAATTAGAGATACTAAGGGAACATTTCATGCAAAGATGGGGTCAATAAAGGACAGAAATTATATGAAACTAACAGAAGCAGAAGGTTTTAAGAAAAGGTGGCAAGAATTCATGGAAGAACTGTACAAAAAAGATCTTCATGACCTGGATAGTCACGATGGTGTGATCACTCACCTAGAGCCAGACATCCTGGGATGTGAAGTCAAGTGGGCCTTAGGAGCATGAACAAATATAGTGGAGGTAATGGAATTCCAGTTGAGCTATTTCAAATCTCCTAGAAGATAATGTTTTGAAAGTGCTACATTTAATATGCCAGCAAATTTGGAAAACTCAGCAGTGGCCACAGGACTGGAAAACATCAGTTTTCCTTCCAATCCCAAAGAAAGGCAATGCCAAAGAATGCTCAAACTACCACACAATTGCACTCATCTCACATGCTAGTAAAGTAATGCTCAAAATTCTCCAAGTCAGGCTTCAGCAAGGCATGAACTGTGAATTTCCAGATGTTGAAGCTGGTTTTAGAAAAGGCAGAGGAACCAGAGATCAAATTGTCAACATCCGCTGGATCATGGAAAAAGCGAGAGTTCCAGAGAAACATCTACTTCTGCTTTATTGACTATGCCAAAGCTTTTGACTGTGTGGATCACAATAAATTGTGGAAAATTCTGAAAGACTGAAGACCAGACAACTTGACCTGCCTCTTGAGAAATCTGTATGCAAGTCAGGGAGCAACAGTTACAACCGGACATGGAACAACAGACTGGTTCCAAATAGGAAAAGGAGTACATCAAGGCTGTATATTGTCTGTCACCCTGCTTATTTAATTTATATGCAGAGTACATCAAGAGAAACGCCAGGCTAGATGAAGCACAAGCTGGAATCAAGATTGCTGGAAGAAATATCAATAACCTCAGATATGCAGATGATACTACCCTTATGGCAGAAAGTGAAGAACTAAGGAGCTTCTTGATGAAAGTGAAAGAAGAGAGTGAAAAAGTTGGCTTAAAGCTCAACATTCAAAAAACTAAGATCATGGCATCTGATCCCATCACATCATGACCAATAGATGGGGAAACAGTGGAAACAGTGGCTGAATTTATTTTTGTGGCTCCAAAATCACTGCAAATGGTGATTGCAGCCATGAAATTACAGGACGCTTACTCCTTGGAAAGAAAGTTATGACCAACCTAGACAGCATATTAAAAGGAAGATACATTACTTTGCCAACAAAGGTCCATCTGGTCAAGGCAATGGTTTTTCCCATGGTCATGCATGAATGTGAGAGTTGGACTGTGAAGAAAGCTGAGCATTGAAGAACTGATGGTTTTGAACTGTGGTATTAGAGAAGACTCTTGAGAGTCCCTTGGGCAGCATGGAAATCCAATCAGTCCATCCTAAAGAAGATCAGCCCTCAGTGTTCATTGTAAAGACTGGTGTTGAAGCTGAAACTGCAATACTTTGTCCCCCTGATGCAAAGATCTGACTCACTTGAAAAGACCCTGGGAAAGATTGAAGGCAGGAGAAGAAGGGGACGACAGAGGAAGAGATGGTTGGATGACATCACTGACTCAATGAAAATGAGTTTGAGTAGACTCCAGGAGTTGGTGATGGACAGGGAGGTCTGTGTGCTGTGGTCCATGGGATCGCAAAGAGTTGACACAACTGAGCAGCTGAACTGAACTGACCTGACCATCAACAAGCTCAATCACCCAATCAAAATCAAGGAGAAAGTATTAAAATATGACATTGAATGATGTCTCTCAAATGTCTTCTCACTTAACTCCTGGAACATTTGTTTTCTTGGATCCATCAGACTGAATGGATGAAACCATATTTTGAGAGTCTAAACAACCAATAAAAAAAAAAATTAAAAGCACCACATACATTTAATGGTAAAGCTCCAACTTTGATAGCGGCTGAGCAGAGACTCAGCTTCATGGGGACAAAGCAGGTACACTTTCTCTTTCATCTTTTGGTCCTTAGCACAACATCTAATACTATAGGTGAGGAATTCAACAATGTTTGTTGAATAAGTGATTGAAAGAACAAATAAACAAATGAAAGAACTAAAGTAGCTACTGAACATAAAAAATAAGTCATAGAAGAGAAAGGAGTATATCTCATGATGCAAAGAAAAATTATTCTGTCCAATGATGCAAAATTATATGAAGATCAGAGTTCATGATCTTAACATTGAGCATATCATATTGTTTGAGTTCTAGGATATTCCACTTTCAAGACACATAGAAGATATCTAATGTGACTCAATTTTGAAAGCCCTGCTGGTGATCTAGGGCTTCCCTGATAGCTCAGTTGGTAAAGAATCCACCTGCAGTGCAAGAGACCCTGGTTTGATTCCTAGGTCGGGAAGACCTCCTGGAGAAGGGATAGGGTACCCATTCCAGGATTCTTGGGCTTCCCTTGTGGCTCAGCTGGTAAAGAATCCTCAATGTGGGAAACCTGGGTTTGATCTCTGGGTTGGGAAGACCCCTTGAAGAAGGGAAAGGCTACCCACTCCAGTATTCTAGCCTGGAGAATTCCATGGACTGTATAGTCCACGAGGTCTCAGAGAGTGACTGAGCAACTTTCACCTTCTGGCGAGCTAACAGGATGTCAGGAGACTTCCATTTGAACACCTCCAATGGTAAACAACTGCATGTGACCAGCTTAAATTGCTAAACATACAAAAATCTTTCCTATCTTGACCCAGTATCTACTTTTTGGTCCTAGTTCTACTACTGGAAACCACATAGAATAGTTTAATCCATGATACACATAAAATATTTGATGATATTAATCGTGTTTTTGTTTACATTCCCCTATCTTTTCTATTTTCCTAGAGTACCGCTTTTTTCTATAGATTTTATATTGCATTAGCATATATGTTTCAACAGAACTGTGACATGATTAATGGAAAGTAACCACAATTGTAGTTAGAGGCTTAAGAAGTCCCTTAACATTACATATTTTCATATTTATAGAGATAAAATTATAGGCTCCTGAAAGGAGATAGAGCTTTCCAGGTCTCCAAAGTTTCCTGTGGGAGTAATAGATGTGAATTCTACTTACCTTTCTTCTCAGAGTGAGGATTCTGCCAGACATATTAAGCTCACTTCTGCATCTTCTTGGGAAATTTTATATTGTCACAGCCTCTTCTCGACCTGCCTATGATGGAATCTTTGTTTATACACTCAACAAATGCAAACAAATAATGCATCATGAACCCGTTTACTGTGTTTACTAAGCGCTTACTGTGAGACACTTCTAAAAACTCAAGTTTCCAGGAACATGCCCCAGCAAGCCTAAGATTCAAGCCTGACTAAATATCATTCCTATATCCATCAATTTTTTTTTTCTCACATTCTAATTTACTTCCTCTGGTTTTAAGTTTTCCAGTATGCAGTTTTCCATTTTAGGAGAAAGAAGGGCCCCCACACAATATGCTAAATCAATACTGTTATAGAAAAAAATTAATTCAGGCTCAGAATATAAAAACAGCACTTTGCTATTTATAAGAACTCTCTCACAGGAAGAAAAGAGCTCTGAAATAATGAATGAACATGACCAGTTCCCTGATGCAGCTAGATGACAGGCTTTGGTACATGGCCACAGACTAAGACCCTCAAGGTTTGCTTTGTGGTCAGAAGGGCAAGGGGTGACATGACATTCATCTCAAAAAAAAAAAAAAGGATGAGAAGCAATGGTATTCAGCGGGAAAGGATGCAGTGTGTACTTACAAGTTAGCACAGAGCACAAAGACTTTATGAAAGGGGTACCAATAATATACATCAAAGGGAGGTCACAGAATTGTAGGAGAGGACACTTAGGATCTATAAAGTGTCACCATGTTTGTCCAGGAGTAGAGGACAATGCAGATATATAAAGCGGCTTCAATATCCATGCAGGAGGATAAAATATTAATGGTCTCTGTTAGTTGAGAATTTTTCTTCCTGAAACTGACAGTTTTGTGGCTTGTGAATCCCGCTTTCCTCTTCAGTACAGAATAGGCTGAAAGTCTCAATTTTTCTAAAGGGCAGCTTGTCCCTTTCTCTCTCCTGAAAGGAGGCTTCCCGCTGCTCCCTAGGTCAGGAGCTGTTTTGCTCATCCTGATTCCCCATCCCACTTGCTCTTCAGCCACAGGGGACTTTTAATGTCTTCATGTGGGCAAAGAGTAGTCCCACACTGTCATTACTGAACTAAAACCTCAATAAAAAAAAAGAAAGTTTTCTCTTTTTGGCTCTTTACATTGAAACTATGTTAAGGAATTACTTTTTTTTTTTAAGGAGTCATTTTTTGCCACTTAGTAAAAACATAATTAAACAAATCAATGTTAATTTATGACAATGAAATGATAAACTTTTGATGAAATAAAAATCTCTAGACTTCAGTAATGAGAACAGGCATTAAGTCAATTCTCCACACTAGCACCAAAGCAATCTTTCCAAAATACTAACCAGCTTGAGTTTCTTGCTTAAAATACTTTACTAACTTCCCATGATGTATAAAACAAAGTACAAACTCATTAGTAAGATAAAATATTTCCTTCCTAGTTGACTCTTGCTTTTTGCTCACATCCTACCATGTGGATTCAATCTCTTGTTTCATGCTACATCAATTCTAAACTATTTGTATTCTCCAAATATAACCATTTAATTTTTCAACTACTTAAAGGAACTGCTTTATTGAGACATAATAGACAAGTAATGAATTGTACATATTTAAATTTATAAGTTGATAATCCTTGACATATGTTTATGCCCATGAACTGATGACTAAAATCAAGACTGAATGCTCCCTCACACTTTAGAGTTTCCCAGTGAAAGTGACAGTCACTTAGGCATGTAGACTTTGCGACCCCATGGGCTATACAGTCCATGGAATTGTCCAGGCCAGAATACTGGAGTGAGTATCTTTCCCTTCTCCAGGTGATATTCCCAACCCAGGGATCAAACCCAGGTCTCCAGCATTGTAGGTGGATTCTTTATCAGCTGAGCCACAGGGAAGCCCAAGAGTACTGGAGTGGGTATCTTATCCTTTCTCCAGTGGATCTTCCCAATCCAGGAATTGAACTGGGGTCTCCTGCATTGCAGGTGGATTCTTTACCAACTGAGCTATCAAGGAAGCCCAGAGTTTCCTGCTGGCCTTTTGCAATTCCCTCTTCCCATCTCTCCTTGGCATCCCCAACCCTAAGCAACCATTGATTTACTTTCTGTCACTATAGATTCAATTGCATTTTTCTATAGCAGAGTTTCTCAACCTCAGCACTATAGACATTTTGGGCCAGATAATTCTTTGTAGTAGAGAGCTGTTATCTGCATCGCAAGGAGTTAATCACCATCTCTGGTCTCTACCCATCAGATGTGTATATAGTCCCCCTGCCCCAGTTACAACCACCAGGCAATTTAACCAAATATTGCCTAATGTCCCCTAGGGGCTAAACTGGCTCTGACTGAGAACCACTATCTTAGAATGGTATATAAATAAAATCATTATATGTAAATGCATACTCTATATTGCTTAGCTTCTTTCCCTCAGCATAATTATTTTGAGATTTATCCCATAGGGATCTTTTTTATCAGTATATCTAATCCGAAGATTTTCTGAGAGTGAATGTCTTATTGTCAAAGTAGATAGTATATAGAATATTATACAATGCATGGGTCAAAAGCCTTTTCTAAATTTAGCATTTCATTCCCTGACTGTTCCCTCACTGACATGAAAATATTTATCTAGTTCACTTTGGAAGATTATCATCAAGGTTGAGTCTATAAAACATTAAAGTACTAGTATTCACATTCATTTTGCACAGTCTATGACAATACACAGTACATGTTTATCAATCCAAAGCATGTCATGTAACTTATATTTTTTATAGAATCCTTGTATCTAGAGAGTGTTTTCTGTACTATGACACAAAAGTTAGTTTGTTCCCCAAAAGCCCACAAGACATTGTGATTAAATGAAACAGTACACATAGAATGACAATGACAAATGACAATGAAAAAGGTCCCTATGATATGAGACAAAGGTCTTCACAATCCTCTCTTACTCAAAAATATCATGTTCACGAGAGGGACTATAATATAGCTTTCAGATATCATCATGATCTCTCTGATAATCAACATTTCCTTTCCAAGCATAATCCCAGGCAAGTATTGACCACCACTTTAGATGGAAAATAATCTAGTAGAATTAGATGGAAGATTCAGAGTCCAAATTCTTTGGGTTTGATACAAGGCACAAGGTGTTTCTTTATATATCAACCCAACCAAAGCAGTACAGAGATGAGGAACATAAATTTTGCTCACCTGTCATTGGAAGAAAAGCCTGCTGTTCAAACTTAGAAGGACCTTGTAAGTGCCTATCAATCAGTGTGAATGGGTTTTCTAGGTCCTAGAGAGCTACTTCCAAGAAATGTCCATATGTGAGAGTACTGAATTTCATCTGCCCCTTTTAATTGGCCAGGACTGGAACAGTTAGACAACTGGGTAGAGTGCATAATAAGTAAGATGGTAAATCTCACCAAACCACATGTAATTCTCTTGTATTTGGTCCAGCTGGTATGTGGTAGTCAGACTCTAAGATGAACCCCAATAACCCCTCAAATCTTTGTATTGATAATCTTCTCATGCAATCTTCTCCTTATACAGTCTTCTCACATATTTAATCAGTGGTGTATGGCAGAAATTATGGATGCAGTTTCCAACATTGACTATACACGGCACTTCCGTTTACAACTTGGCTTCCTTCCCTCTCTCTCTGACAGGCACTCCTGAATAAGCCTGCTGCTACATTGTGACCAGCCTATGGAGAACTGAACGTGGCAAAAAAAAAAAAAAAAAGAGAGAGAGAGACATCTGATAACAACCAGCAAGAAACTGAGACCTGCCAACAACCATGTGAGTGGGGCTCCTCCAGGCCCAGTCAAGCCTTTGGTTCAGTTCAGTCACTCAGTCATGTCCGACTCTTTGCTAACCCATGGACTGCAGCACACCAGGCTTCATTGTCCATCACCAACTCCAAGAGCTTGCTCAGACTCATGTCCATCAAGTCAGTGGTGCCATCTAGCCATCTCATCTGCTGTCATCCCCTTCTCCTCCTGCCTTCAATATTTGTCAGCATCAGGGTCTTTTCAAATGAGTTAGCTCTTCACATTGGGTGGCCAAAGTATTGGAGTTTCAGCTTCAACACCAGTCCTTCCAATGAATATCGAGGGTTGATTTCCTTTAGGGTTGACTGGTTTGATCTCCTTGCAGTCCAAGGGACTCTCCAGAATCTTCTCCAACACCACAGATCAAAAGAATAAATTCTTCAGCACTCAGCTTTCATTATAGTCCAAATCTCACATCTATATATGACTACTGGAAAAACTATAGCTTTGACTAAACAAACCTTTGTTGGCAAAGTAATGTCTCTGCTTTTTAATACGATGTCTAGGTTGATCATAGCTTTTTCTTCCAAGGAGCAAGTGTCTTTTAATTTCATGGCTGCAGTCACTATCTACAGTGATTCTGGAGCCTGGGAAAATAAAATATCTCACGGTTTCCATTGTTTCCTCATCTACTTGGCATGATGTGATTGGACCGGATGCCCTGATCTTAGTTTTTTGAATGTTGCATTTTAAGCCAACTTTTTCAGTCTTCTCTTACACTTTTATCAAGAGGCTTTTAAGTTCCTCTTTGCTTTCTACCATTAAGTGAGAGTCATCTGCATATCTGAGCTTATTGATATTTCTCCCAGCAATCTTGATTACAGGTTGTGCTTCATCCAGCCAAACATTTTGCATGATGTATTCTGCATATAAATTAAATAAGCAGGGTGACAATATACAGCCTTGACATACTCCTTTCTCTATTAGGAACCAGTCCATTCAGTGTCTGGTTCTAATGTTGCTTCCTGACCTGCATACAGATTTCTCAGGAGTTAGACAAGGTGGGCAGTCTCATCTCTTTCAGAATTTTCCATATTTTTTTTGTGATCCACACACTCAAAGGCTTTGGTGTAGTCAATAACACAGAAATACATGTTTTTCTGGAACTCTCTTACTTTTTATATGATTTAACGGATGTTGGTAACTTGATCTCTGGTTCTTCTTCCTTTTCTAAATTCAGTTTGAACATCTGGAAGTTCTTGGTTCATGTACTGTTGAAGCCTGGCTTGTAGAATTTTGAACATTGCCTTGCTAGTATGTGAAATGAGTGCAGTTTTGTGGTAGTTTGAACATTATTTGGCATTGTCTTTCACTGGGATTGGAATGACAACTGAGCTTTTCCAGTCCTGTGGCCACTGCTAAGTTTTCCAAATTTGCTGGCATATTGAGTGCAGCACTTTAACAGCATCCTCTTTAGCATCTGACATAGCTCAGCTTGAAGTATCACTACGAACAAAGCAGGTGGAGGTAATAGAATATCAGTTGAGATATGAACTTCTGGATGTTCAAGCTATATTTGGAAAAGGCAGAGGAGACAGAAATCAAATTGCCAACATCGATTGGATCATCAAAAAAGCAAGAGTTCCAGAAAAACATCTATTTCCACTTTATTGACACCAAAGCCTTTGAGTGTGTATATCACAACAAACTGGAAAATTCTTCAAGATGTGGGAATATCAGACTAACTTACCTGCCTCTTGAGAAATCTGTATGAAGGTCAAGAACCAGTAGTTAGAACCAGACATGGAACAACAGGCTGGTTCCAATTTGGGAAAGGAGTACGTCACCCTGATTATTTAACGTCTATGTAGAGTACATCATGTGAAATACCAGGCTGGATGAAGCACAAGCTGGAATCAAGATTGCTGGGAGAAATATCAATAACCGCAGATATGCAGATGATACCACCCTTAAGGCAGAAAATGAAGAGGAATAAAGAGCCTCTTGATGAAAGTGAAAGAGGAGAATGAAAAAGCTGGCTTGAAATGCAACATTCAGAAAACAAAGATCATGGCATCTGGTCCCATCACTTCATGCCAAACAGATGAGGAAACAATGGAAACAGTGATAGACTATTTTCTTGGGTTTTGAAATCAGTGTAGATGGTGACTGCAGCCATGAAAATAAAAGACTCTTGCTCCTTGGAAAAAAAGCTATGACCAACCCAGATATCATATTAAAAAGCACAGACATTACTTTGCCAACAAAGGTCTGTCTAGTCAAAGCTATGGTTTTTCCAGTGTTCATATTTGAATATGAGTGTTGGACTATAAAGAAAGCTGAGTGCTGAAGAATTGATGCTTTTGAACTGTGGTGTTGGAGAAGAATCTTGAGAGTCCCTTGGACTGCAAGGAGATCAAACCAGTCCATCCTAAAGGAAACCAGTTCTGAATATTCATTGGAAGAACAGATGCTGAAGGAGAAACTCCACTATTTGGCTGCCTGATGCAAACAACTGACTTATTGGAAAATACTCTGAAGCTGACAAATATTGAAGGCAGGAGGAGAAGGGGATGACTGAGAATGAGATGGTTGGATGGTGTCACTGACTTGATGGACATAAGTTTGAACAAGCTGCAGGAGTTGGTGATGGATAGGTAAGCCTGGCATGCTGCAGCCCATTGGGGTTTCAAAGAGTTGAACATGACTGAACTACCAAACTGAATAGTTCAACTGGAATTCCATCACCTCCACTAAGTTTGTTCGTAGTGACACTTCTTAAGACCCACTTGCATTCCAGGATGTCTGGCTCTAGGTGAGTGATCACACCACAGTGGTTATCTGGGTCATTAAGTTCTCTTTTGTATAGTTCTGTGCATTCTTGCCATCTCTTAATATCTTTTGCTTCTGTTAGGTCCATACTGTTTCTGTCCTTTATTGTCTCCATCTTTGCATGAAATGTTCCCTTGGTATCTCAAGTTTTCTTGAAGAGATCTCTAGTCTTTCCCATTCTGTTGTTTTCTTCTATTTCTTTGCATTCACTGAGGAAGGCTTTCTTATCTCTCCTTGCTATTCTTTGGAACTCTGCATTCAGATGGATATATCTTTCCTTTTCTCTTTTGCCTTTAGTTTCACTTCTTTTCTCAGCTATCTGTAAGGTGTCCTCAGACAACCAATTGCCTTTTTGCATTTTTTTTCCCCCCTTGGGGATGCTCTTGTTCATTGCCTCCTGTACAGTGTCACAAACCTCTGTTCATAGTTCTTCAGGCACTCTATCAGATCTAATCCTTTGAATCTATTTGTCACTTTCACTCTATAATTGTAAGAGATTTGATTTAGGTCATACCTGAATGGTCTAGTGGTTTTCCCTACTTTCTTCAAGATAAGTGTGAATTTTGAAATAAAGGCTTCCTTCAGATGACAGCTTATCTGCAACCTGCTAAAAGGTCCTAAACAACAATCACTCAGCTAAGTCAGTTCAGAATTTTTGACCCTCAGAAACTGAGTGAGAGGATAATTAATGTCTGTTCTTTTAAGCTGCTAAGTTGTGGGATAATTTGTTATATAGCAATAGGTATCTAGTATACCAACCTACTCCTGAAATGTTGGGAGCTAGATATTGCCTACATTTCTTATCCCCTTCATGGATCACAGCCTTGTCGTGGGGAAGGGGCTTGTGTAACTTAATAAAGTTGAGCAAAATGTCATGCAGGACCACCCAAGATAGATAGGCCATAGTGAATAATACTGACAAAATCTGACCCACTGGTAAAGCAAATAGCAACCTCCCTCCACTACTCTTGCCTGGAAAACCCAATGGACAGTATTAAAAGGCAAAAAGACATGGCACTAGAAAGTGAGGCCCTTTGGTCATAAGGTATCCAATATGCTATGGGGGAAGAACAGAGGGTAATTACTAATAGCTCCAGTAAGAATGAAATGACTGAGCCAAACTGGGAACTATGCTCAGCTGTGGATATGTTTGGTGATAAAGTCTGATGCTATAAAGAACAATATTGGCTAGGAACCTGGAATGTTAGATCTATGAATCAAAATAAATTGAACATGATCAGGCAGGAGATGGCAAGATGGAACAACGACATCTTAGGAATCAGTGAAATAAAATGAAGGAGAATGGGTGGATTTAATTCAGATGACCATTTTATCTACTTCTGTGGGCAAGAATCTCTTAGAAGAAAGGAATAACTCTCATAGTCAACAAGAGTCCAAAATGCAGTACTTGGGTGCAATCTCAAGAATGACATTATGATCTCAAGGCAAACATTCTTTAACATCAAAGTAACCAAGACTATGTCCCAACCACTGATGCAAAAAAAACTGAAGCTGATGGTTCTATAAAGACCTATAAGACTTTCTAGAACTAACACTAAAAAAAGATTTCTTTTCATCACAGGAGACTGGAATGCAAAAGTAAGAGGTCAAGAGATATCTGAAATAACAGACAAGTTTGGCTTTGAGGTACAAAGTGAAGAAGGACAAAGGCTAACAGAGTTTTGTCAAGAAAACACTCTGGTGATAGCAAACACTGTTTTCTAGCAACCCAAGAAAAAACTGTACACATGGACTTCACCAGATGGTCAATACCAAAATCAGACTGACCACGTTCCTTGCAGCCAAAAATGGAGAAGCTCTCTACAGTAAGAAAAAAAAAAAAAGATAAGAAAAAGACCTAGAGTTGACTGTGGCTTAGAACATGAGCTCCTTATTGCAAAATTCAGGCTTAAATTGAAGAAAGTAGAGAAAACCATTAGGCCATTCAGATATGACCTAAATCAAATCCCTTATGATTATACAGTAAAGGTGATGAATAGATTCAAGGGACTAGATCTTGTAGAGTACCAGAAGAACTATGGACAGAGGTTCATAATGTTGTACAGGAGGCAGTGAGCAAAATAATCCCAAAGAAAAGGAATTGCAAGAAGGTAAAATGGTTGTATAAGGAGGTTTTACAAATAACTGAGGAAAGAAGAGAAGCAAAAAGCAAATGAGAAGAGGAAAGATATACTCAACTGAATGCAGAGTTCCAGAGAACAGCAAAGATAAGAAAGACATCTTAGATGAACAATGCAAAGAAATAGATGAAAATAATAGAATGGTAAAGACTGGAGATCTCTTCAAGAAAGTTGGAGATATCAAGGTAACATTTCACGTAAGAATGTGCATGATGAAGGACAGAAGTGGTAAAGACCTAAGAGACACAGAAGGTATTAAGAAGAGGTGGCAAGAATACACAGAAGAACTTTACAAGAAAGGATTTAATGACTTGGATAGCCGTGATGGGTAGTCATTCATCTAGAGCCAGACATCCTAGAGTGTGAAGTCAAGTGGGCCTTAGGAAGAACAAAGCTAGTGGAGGTGATGGAATTCCAGTTGAGCTATTTCAAACCCTAAAAGATGATGCTGTGAAAGTACTGCACTCAGTATGTTAGCAAATTTGGAAAACTCAGAAGTGGCCACAGGACTGGAAAAGGTCAGTTGTCATTCTAATCCCAAAGAAGAGCAATGCCAAAGAATGCTCAGACTGTCATACAATTGTGTTCATTTTATACACTAGCAAGGTTATCCTCAAAATCCTTCAAGCTAGGCTTCAGCAGTACATGAACAGACAACTTCTGGGTGTAAAAGCAGAGTTTTGAAGAGGCAGAGGAACCAGAGATCAAATTGCCAGCATGTGGTTAGGTCATGAGAAAGGATAGCAGTTCCTAAAAATCATTTACTTCTGCCTCTTTGACTATGCTAAAGCCTTAGACTCTGTGGATCACAACAAACAGTGGAAAATTATTAAAGAGAAGGGAATATCAGACACCTTACCTGACTCCTAAGAAACCTGTATGCAGGTCAAGAAGCAACAGTTAGAACTGGACATGGAAAAACTGACAGGCTCGAAATTGGGAAAGGAATACGACAAGGCTATATATCATCACCCTGTTTAATAAACTTCAATGCATAGTACATTATGTGAAACACTGAGCAGGATGAATTGCAATATGAAATCAAGATTGCTGGGAGAAATATCAATGACCTCAGATATGCAGATGATACCACTCTAATGGCAGAAAGCGAGGAGGAACTAAAGAATATTTTGATGAAGGTGAAAGGAGAGAGGGAAAAACCTGGCTTAAACATGCAAAAAACTAAGATAATGGCATCTGGTCCTATCACCTCATGGCAAATAGGTGAGGAAAATATGGGCAGACTTTATTTTGTTAGCCTCCAAAATCACTGTGCACGGTGACTGCAGCCACAAAATTAAAAGATTCTTGCTCCTTGGAAGAAAAGCTATGAGAAACCTAGACAGCATATTAAAAAGCTGAAGCTTCAATACTTTGACCACCTGATGTGAAAAGCTGACTCTTTGGAAAGACTTTGATGCTGGGAAAGATTGAGTACAAAAGGAGTAGGATGTGGCAGAAGATGAGATGGTTAGATAGCATCACTACCTCAATGAACATGAATTTGAGCAAACTCCAGGAGATAGTGAAGAACAGGGCAACCTGGCGCGCTGCAGTCCATGGGGTCACATAGTTGGATGCAACTTAGTGACTGAACAATATTTCTTATGTACAGGGTCTTAGGATATCCACACCCCAACATAAGAGCTACTTCTAGGATGGCATCCCAGAGCCTACAAATGATCCAATATGCTCCTTGGATGATAGAATTAAAGGAAGGATGAGTGGTGTGCAAAGGCACAGAGGTAACTTGATTTCAACTCTTTGGGTCTGTGTAAAGGATCTTGGCAATGGAGAGACATCCTTCTGATTCAGAACAAGTACCTAAAGCTGGTGAGACACAGAGATTCCAGCAGATATCTTTCTTACATATTTGTTCCAAGCAGTCTAAGGGCTGGAATACAATTCACAAGTTAAGGAGAGATATTAACAAATAATTCACTTAAAATGTGTAACCTTAGACCCACAGCTTTGGATAGAGATAAGACCTTGTCTCCAAAGTCCCCAGTTAAAATGCACATGCCACATGGGAGAGGAACAAAAACCTCTTCCGTTAAGACTATGGAACAAATTGGAGGGTTACTGAGGTTAACTTTCTTTCTTTCTTTTGCTAAAGGCACAAAGAAAAGAGAAAAGGATAATAAGGACCAAGGGATGATTTTAATTGAAGTGTTGTTGAGGGCAGTTGATTTAAAAATGAACAAGCTACCATAATAATAACAAAACCACAAAAGTGGCACACATCCTTAGCTGCAGATTGGAATTATGTAGAGGGCTTTAAAAAATTCTGTTGCCCAGAACATACCCTAATCTATTAACTCAGTGTCTTTAAGCACGAGAAGCAAGAACTAATCTATTTTTAAAAGCTCACTGAATGATGCCTATAAGTAGCCAAGTCAGGAACTCTCAGCTGTGAGATACAAGACAAACAGCAAAGAAGGTGCAAAGAGGTAAAGGAAAACAAGTCACTGAATTCAGCAAATTTGTCCTGTCCCTTTCATGGGGATAAGCTAAGTGCTCTAGCTGCTGCTATTCACTTGACAACATAAACTCATCAAGCTATCTCAGTAGTGTAGTCCTCATTTTTTAGAGCACCAGCTGTTGACATCCTATATATGCTAAATAATAACAATGGCTTGCTGTCAGGTTTTTTTAATAGCTGTTATTACTATAGAGCTGGGTATTAGGGGGAAGGCTTTGTTCAGCAAGTTCCAATCATTTGGACATCACAGCGCTAGTCAAATCAGAGTTTACCATGGACCCCAGGGTAGTGAAGGTACAAGCGGAAGTCAACAGAAGTTGTTCCTGCAGTTTCACCTGATTTTTCCCATAGCTGCACGGCTCCATTAGCTTTCCAGAAAATCTGGGTCTCTCTCTCCCCTCTCTCATCTTGCAACCATCCTCTATCCCTCCCCATGGCTAACACATGCTGTTAACTGAACCCCTAACCCAGCAGACTGTCTCCCAGAGAAATGGCCTCTGGCTCTTCTCCCTCCTAACATCTCTAGGATCACCTGCTTTGAACATCTGGGACAGCTGTTATAAAAGGAACACTCAAGTATGCAAGGTCTAGGGAGCAATCCAGATGTTGATAAGGAAAAAAACAATTAAGGATCAAAGCCTTAAGAAAATTACATTTCCAATGTCATACCAATAACCTTTAATTGTGAACAGTTAAGAATTATTCCACGTCCAGGCTCCCGTGTATGTATCTAGAATCTTTACATTACAAAATCCAACCTTCTGCTTTGTCTTACTAATGTCTTTAGTCTTCCAGTGGGAATTTCTTCAATACACAAAGATGTTAATTGGCAAACAAGAAAAGTATTTGAAGGACTTCATGCCCTACACTTATTTGGGGGGAGAACTGGATTTTTTTAACACATGAAAGAATAGTTGTGACTCATCTTTTCAGGGATAACTTGCTGTAACCATAATTCTATCTGCACAAGAGTATCATGTGTTTTGGAATGGGAAAAAAGAACTTCCTTTATAACAGGTAGCATCCCAAGACAACATGATATGAAAATAAAGCAAGAAAAACACATTTCTCTTGTGACTGCAAACAGCTAATTTAATGAAGTACACAGTAGACAAAAAATGCAAAAGCATTTTTCGTATGCGAAGCCGGCTCTCTCTCTTTTGCACATTACATGCAAAAGGCTCACATTTCAATTTTTTTTTTTTTTATCCAAAGACCAAACAAGGGCAAGGATATAGTTTCTTTTCTTAGTAAAAGGAAATTTTACCATAATAATACCTCATGAAAGTGAAAGTGAAGTCGCTCAGTCCTGTTCGACTCTTTCGACCCCATGGACTGTAGCCTATCAGGCTCCTCCATCCATGGGATTTTCCAGGCAAGAGTGCTGGAAGGGATTGCCATTTCCTTCTTCAGGTGATCTTTCCAACCCAGGGATCAAACCCAGGTCTCCCGCATTGTAGACAGATGCTTTACCATCTGAACCACCAGGGAAATTCAATAATACCTCAAATTATGACACAGAATCCATTGAGAAGAGGTAGGGCGGTGTTACAAGGCAGAGTTTATATTTTGTGGAAATTTATATGTCTGAAGTTTCCTACTATAATGATTTGAACTATGGAGATGCAATTATTATGCAGCAATAAAGGACTATTATACTGAATACTTACTTGTTCATTACTTTGGGGTATGTTTTTATTGCTGCTTTTTATAATTGCATGATGGAATCTGTGGCACATGAAAGCACAATGACATATATGCAAGGCTTTTGATTACAGCACTGCTTGCAACTGCACATAATTGGGGAAAAATTAAATATCTGTCAACAGGAAATATTTTAAATAAATTATGACATATCTGCTTAATGAAATCTACACAAGTGTTAAAATAATGAAGTAATTTATGACATTCTTCTTAACACATCTAGTTATATGAAATTAGAAAGGTGCAGTTTAGTGGGACAAATGAGGACTAGATATGTAGATATAACTTGTATAAGTTGATATTAAAAAATAATAATCATGCAGAAAAGGATTGAGAGACAGAAGGAATTAGAGGCAGAAAGAATTTTTCCCTTGTCTGAGTTGTATTTTGTCTGTAGTTTTCTCTAAAAGATTTTAACAAAGATAGTGTGGTATGTATGTGCACATTCAATATTTTACACTTATTCCTATACCCTGGGAGGCTAGTTAATATTTGAAGTATCTTAATCAGGAATACATACTTAAATAATTACTAATGGTAACTATTACTATTAATAAGAACTTGTATTTAAAAGTACTAATCAAAAGCCCACATTCCACAAATAAGCTTATATATCATATCCTCAATCTTGCTTTCTGGTTAATAGAAAAGATCATGTTAGTTTAAAAAATAGATTTTATTGATTTACTTATGTATTTTAGAAATACTTATTGAGCAACTACATAACAGGCATTTTTAGCACTTGGCCCAAATCAGTAAACAATAATAATTTTTAAAAATCTATATTCTTGTAGGAATCTAACATACTAAATGTTTTTCTTAATTAGATTAGTAGGTTTGACCTTTGCTTTCAGCAATGATGGATTAAACAATATAAGGTATAGTTCAGGCTGAGGCAGAAAGAAGAAAGATGACTTCAACAGAAGTGGGTTACCTTTATTCAGGCAAGGAGGGGCGACAGCCGGCCTAAGGACCAGGCTGAGCTCGGAGAGGGATCAGGGAGGCTCCCTATTTTAGGGAGGTTTGTATAAGCGATAAGGGAAACGTTAATCAGGCAGGATGGTTTGGGTATTCTTTAGTTGAGATGGCATTTGTATTTGGGCAGGGGATGATAAGTCTTCTGGGCAGGTGTAGAGGGTGGAAGGTTTCTGGACAGAGGGTGATAAGTCTCAGATAGAGGAGCATCAGGGAGGGGCCTAAAGTTCTGTTTTGTTTTCTCCGAAGTTAGATGATTCAGCAAGGGCCTTTGAAATTGTTGTTTTCTTTTCTAGGCCCAAAAGACTCCTTCAAACAGCACCTTACTTGTCCTCGGTCCTCTCAGCTCAATCAGGAAACTAAGCAACACAAATAAGTACTTATAGACACTGAGAAACAGGAAGCCCAGACAGTGGACCCTAAGGGAAGGTAAACAAATAAGATGAACAGTATGTTTCCTTCTTTTTCTGCCCAGAGTCACTTTCCAGACAGTAGCACAGAAACGGGGACCCTTGACAAACCACAGTGGTCTTGCTAACTAGAAAAGACAAAGATCAGAGTCATGGAAGCAGCTGAAATTTGCAGGGCAGAACACTTGAGAGAAAGGTTCTACACCAAGGAAGAACTCAAGAAACCTGCTTTGGCATCCTCTTGAGTCTGAAAACCTAAAAGGTGTAAGCTATATAATTTTCCATACTCACACAGAACTGGGAGACATCCAAGTTCCAATGAGCCAAAGTGGGAAGATCACTGAAGCACCTGCACATTCAACAGAGACCTCAGAGGGCCATGCTTTAGGAATGGGGCTAAACTAGTCCTACTAGGGGCTACACAAGACTCACTCAAACAAATCTTATGAATAAGCCTCAAAACTATCAAAATATCCCAACTGCTTGCTAAACAAAATGCAACATTCTTTTTAAAAAAAAGGCAATAAAACCTTGATTCTCAATAATTTATCATTACAATGTCTGGCATCCAATAAAAAATCACTATACATGCAAAGAAGCAGAAAAAATGTGATCCATAACCAAGAAAATCAATCAAAAGGAAAAGTCACAGGATGTCAGAGATAATTAAACTAGTACACAAAAACTTTAAAAGAGTTACTATAAACATGTTCTTGGATTTAAAGGAAAACAAGCAAAATGAAGAAAGAAATGGAACCTGTGGGGAGAAAAAGTAATAAAAACTTCTAGGAATAAAAAGTATGAAATGATAAATTTACTGTATATGCTTACTATCAAATAAGACATACACACTAACTTGAAGATATAGGAAAATAAACCATCCAAACTTAATCACAAAAAGAAAAAAGCAACCTAAAAATTAGCAAAATGAGACAGTATCAAGATTTAAATATATATGAAATTTAAATACTGAAATTCAAGAATCAGCAGAGAGTAAAGGAAGACACACTGAAGAATTACTGGTCAATTTTTACAAAATTTGTTGAAAAACAGAACCCACAGAGATCCAATATACTCAACAAATCCCCAGTAGGCACATCATAATCAAATTGCTGAAAACCAGTGATAAAAAGGCAGTCTTAAAAGCAACCAGAGAAAAAAGATAAATCACTTTAAGGAAAACATTCCAAAAGACAGTAGAATGATATCTTTAAAGTGACGGAAAAGAAACTATCAACCTCAAATTCTATGTCCAGTGAAATTAAACTTCAAAGATGAAGGGAAAAATAAGGCTTTTATCAGACAACAAAAAAGAGAAACTTGTCACTAGAAGATCTGTTTGCAAGAAAAATGTATGAAATACTATCTACAGTTAACATGTAGGTAACATATAATTTTTATATTCCAAAGTTTTTACCTATTAAAAATAATGATAATATATTATGGTATTTATAACAGTTGAAAAAATATAATGAAACAATGATAGCAAATGGGACAGGAAGGAGAAATAAACATAATGCTGTTTAAGGCTTATATAATATAATGTTAGATTCAGATAAGTTAAAAATAGGTATGAAAAATCCTGTAATAATTAGAATTCAGCAGACTTAATTCCGAAAAGCTAAACACTATAACATTTATAATTTATATAACATGAAATTTTATATATGAAGAAATGTCCAGAGTGAGGTATAATATATTGTCTGAATTTTGTCCTGCTTGTGATACCTATCAGCTCCACAAAAAATGAATGACTTTTATGAGATTGTTTTCTCTTTCTAAATACATAGTTATTTTTACCTGCAGTTTTGAATTTGGCCTTATGTACTTTTTTTTTTTTTCTTAAAGAAAGCTCTCAGAAGTATTTAAGCTTTAGACTGCACAAGACCTTTAGACAAGGCGCTGCCTGGGATCCTGTGAGAAAGGAGATGGGTTTTGATCAAGCTTTCACAATAGGCTGCAAGGTTCTGTGCCTGCTTGTTAATAAATGTTTTTATATGTGACAAAATCGGACCTAAGACTTGTTTCCAACAGAATATGCTACCCAGTAAGGAGGTTACTGGGGAGGAGATCAAAGCAGGGTAACCATGTAATTTATCATCCAAGCAGATCGCTTTTAAGAGTGCTAAGCTATTAAACTGAATGGTACACTGGAATAATAGGCACTGACAGCATCTGGTCCAAGAAAACAGAACGGACAGTCGCGCGCCTTCTTCTGTCTACTGGATGCTACAGATTGCTGCAAAAGGATATTTGACAGATCAAACAGGCCAGATCAGGTGGAGACATGTATAAATACATGTGTAAATGTGTAATACACACACACACACACGCACACATACTTATGTGTGAAAATGTTAGCCCCAGTCTTGTCTGATTCTTTGCCATGCTATGGACTGTAGCCTGCCAGGCTCCTCTGTCCATGGGGTGGCAAACAGTCAGACATGATGGATTAGATACACTACAGGCAACTGTCACATATACCTATATATGGATACATGTATGCAAGTGTGTATATATGTATATACATATAACTGTGTATATATACACATGTATATATGGTTTTATTTTTAGTAACTTGGTCATTTTAGACATACTGTCTCTTTGGGAACAATTTAAAATGTGTTCTTACTAATTACTGTACTCAAAAGACACAGCTACTCAAGAGCAAAATGAGGGACTATTTTAGGCAATTATTCTGCATCTCATTATGGAATCCAGTTCCTCTTTATGAGGCACAGTAAGAAAACCCCAGATGTCAATGCTTTCCTAGAAATCCATCAAGGCAGAGGTCAGGGTGCAGAATGTTTAAAGGGCTCTGCAAGCAGGAGCTACATTAAGTGTTTCTGGATGTCTGCTCTCTATGTATCTAGTCTACAAACCTCCCTCTTTATATGCATTGATGACTATCCTTCAAAGAAACATGCTACAGGAGCTGTATAAAGTTCCTGTCATTGTAATCTCATGAAATAAGTAAATATAATTACAATTCTCACAATCTTCTATTTTGGTCTGACTTCTTTAGACTCTAGAATCTGAAGCCAAACAATTGTGTAAAAATCATCAAATTTTTGGCGTGTCGTTTAAGTTTTTGAAAATCTCAAATATTTCCAACAGATGTTCTTTGTCTATTTCCTATTTTGAAAGAAATCTGCCATCTCTCATTGCCCAAAACAATTGCCAGTGGGTTTTCATCAGAAGAGGTTCTGGGCATACATGTCAGTCAATATGCAAGTTTCCAATTTCAAGGTGATACAAAGTCATTTGGAGAAAATAACTTCACACTTGAGTGGCTTTGCAGTTTCTCATTTGATAGTACATTAAAGACAGTGCAAAGTAAAGATGGGCAACATAGAAAAAACAAAACATCCACTCTTGGTGTCCATGATTAAATCAACATTTACCCTTCTGCCTACAACTTTAATTTAAAAAATTCAAAACCAGATCACTTTTAACTGAAGTTGGATTACGTCAGCAGAATAGAAGAGGTTCTGGGCATACATGTCAGTCAATATGCAAGTTTCCAATTTCAAGGTGATACAAAGTCATTTGGAGAAAATAACTTCACACTTGAGTGGCTTTGCAGTTTCTCATTTGATAGTACATTAAAGACAGTGCAAAGTAAAGATGGGCAACATAGAAAAAACAAAACATCCACTCTTGGTGTCCATGATTAAATCAACATTTACCCTTCTGCCTACAACTTTAATTTAAAAAATTCAAAACCAGATCACTTTTAACTGAAGTTGGACTACAGTCAGCAGAATTGTATGATTGCTTTCAGAGGCTTTAGTAAAAAGGGTATTGTGTTTATTTCCTGTTTTAAATATTTCTAATGCCATTTGTACCATGTATATTTGTCACTGGTCCCATTTTCATCAGCAAATTTGAAGGGAAATGGCTATGGATTGGATGAATGAATTACAAGGACTGTAGGAGTTTCGGGAACTGTAAGTTGATGATTTGCTTGGCCAGTCAGTGTAATGCCTCGATTTTTGCCTCATGAGTCCCCTACTCCACAAGATCTCTTCATTCTGTTTCACTCTCCTGCTCTTTTTGTCTTTTTTCTTTATCCCTCCCTCCCTTTTTAATCTTTAGTTCCTTTATCTTTCAGTTCAGTTTAGTCGATCAGTCGTGTCCGACTCTTTGCGACCCCATGAATCGCAGCAGGCCAAGCCTCCCTGTCCATCACCAACTCCCGGAGTTCACTCAGACTTGCGTCAATTGAGTAAGTGATGCCATCCAGCCATCTCATCCTCTGTCATCCCCTTCTCCTCATGCCCCCAATCCCTTCCATAATCAAAGTCTTTTCCAATGAGTAAACTCTTCTCATGAGGTGGCCAAAGTACTAGAGTTTCAGCTTTAGCATCATTCCTTCCAAAGAAATCCCAGGGCTGATCTCCTTCAGAATGGTCTGGTTGGATCTCCTTGCAGTCCAAGGGACTCTCAAGACTTGTCCAACACCACAGTTCAAAAGCATCAATTCTTCAGTGCTCAGCCTTCTTCATAGTCCAACTCTCACGTCCATACATGACTACTGGAAAAACCATAGCCTTGACTAGACGAACCTTAGCTGGCAAAGTAACGTCTCTGCTTTTGAATATGCTATCTAGGGTGGTCATAACTTTTCTTCCAAGGAGTAAGCGTCTTTTAATATCATGGCTGCAATCACCATCTGCAGTGATTTTGGAGCCCAGAAAAATAAAGTCTGACACTGTTTCCACTGTTTCCCCATCTATTTCCCATGAAGTGATGGGACTAGATGCTATGATCTTCGTTTTCTGAATGTTGAGCTTTAAGCCAACTTTTTCACTCTCCTCTTTCACTTTCATCAAGAGGCTTTTTAGTTCCTCTTCACTTTCTGCCATAAGGGTGGTGTCATCTGCATATCTGAGGTGATTGATATTTCTCCCGGCAATCTTGATTCCAGCTTGTGTTTCTTCCAGTCCAGCGTTTCTCATGACATACTTTGCATATAAGTTACATAAGCAATATACAGACTTGACATACTCCTTTTCCTACTTGGAACCAGATACACTCAGTTAAGATAAGGAGGCTCTTCTCATAGCCCATCACCATCCCTAGCTATCCACTTTGTCCTATTACATATCTGCTTTGTCTCTGTTCACATCCCATTCACTTTCTCATCTCTAGTCATCTACTTTACTGTATTTAAAATACACCCCTAATGTACCATCTTTATGTGTAATTGACATAAACAAGTTATATCTTTTGACCTCATTTGCCTTCTTTTGCTAACTTTAATAATTCAAAAATATTTTTTTACTGAAAGATCTTATAAATTCTTTTAGTTGTATTTTCAACATTTTATTGTTTCTGTTGCTCTTATGAAAGGCATTTTGTTTTCGTATATTTTCTTCTTAGTTTTTATTCTCTTTTGCAGAAGAAAGATATTAATTTTTACATGTGGAAATAGTATCCATCATTATTTATTTAGATATCTTCTGTTCTTTTTTTTTCCCTTCCTTTCTGGGATTAATATTAAAGGTATTGGCATTTCTACCTTTAAGCTTCATCTCTTAATTCTTCTTTCATTCTTTCCATTTTTTAAAATACTTATCTGATGCCTTAAAAGAAAGCCCCTCAATGTAATCTTCCACCTGACTAAGTCTTACTTCAATTGCATTTTCTCTTCACTTGAAATCCTCCCTCCCCCCATCAAATTATTTCAACTGCTTAAATGTTAACTGAAAACTACTGAGTCAGTCACTGATGCTACATAGTGTAATCATGAGATCATACCTGGGTGATCTCTGACCTAATCCTTCATGCAAAAACTTGTGAAAGGTAATACATTTTTTTCTTAAAAATGCCACTAATTTTTACCCAGTTAGCTACACAACAATTGAAAACTAGACCATCACGTGCTTAGTCGCTTCAGTCATGTCCGACTCTTTGTGACCCCAGGGACTGTAGCCCACCAGCCTCCTCTGTCCGTAGGGTTTTCCAGCAAGAATACTGGAGTGGGTTGCCATTTCCTTCCCCAGACCATCATGAGATGGTGGTAAATGAAGTTGCAAATTTGAGAGACAGATAAATAAAACTTCAGTCTAGATTTTGAAAAGAAAATAAAAATAATCTAAAAGACTTTAATGTAGACTTTAAAAGGAAAGTAAAAGCTGGCCAGACTGGTCTCAATACAGATGGCCTTTTCCCTGCTCTTACCACTCCATGGAGTCACAAGAGTCACGGTAGAAAGGTTGGACTCTCAGCGGCTTGCTCATCACTAGATTCATCTGTGTGGACCGTTGGGGGGCACTTCTGTTCAGAGTGCTGTGTCCTGTTTATTAACTGAAATAACTAGCCTCATTATGAATACATCAGGTTGTGCTTGTGTTTGCTCTTTGGATTCTCAGAGTGATTTTTAAAATACCTTTTTATAGGCTGAGAGCCTCTAAATAAGGATGGAAACCATCAATTCAAAAAAAAAAATCAGGCTTCAAAAGGAATGGGTAACTATCCTTTTTGCTGTTACTTGACAGCCCATGCATAGGGGTCAAATAATAGACTGTCATTCATCTAAAGAAGACAACCTGCTACTGACCTTGAGGGAACATGTATTTGCCTTTATTTTGCCCTTAATGTGCATGTAAAATTCAAAAGTCACTTGCATTGGAGAGAAGGCTGAGTGCCTGTGTGAGGGGAGAATGAGTGAAGAGTTCTTGATATAATAAACCCAGGGTTCAGCTTAGTTCAGTCACTCAGTCATGTCTGACTCTTTGTGACCCCATGAATTGCAGCATGCCAGACCTCCCTGTCCATCACTCCAGGAGTCTATGCAAACCCATGTCCATTGAGTGGGTGATGCCATCCAACCATCCCATCCTCTGTTGTCCCCTTCTCCTCCTGCCCCCAATTCCTCCCAGCATCAGGGTCTTTTCCAATGAGTCAGTTCTTTGCATGAGGTGGCCTAAGTATTGGAGTTTGAGCTTCAGCATCAGTCCTTCCAATGAACACCCAGGACTAATCTCCTTTAGGATAGACTGGTTGGATTGCCTTGCAGTCCAAGGGACTCTCAGAGTCTTCTCCAACACCACAGTTCAAAAGCATCAGTTCTTCAGCACTCAGCTTACTTCACCATCCAACTCTTACATCCATACATGAACACTGGAAAAACCATAGCCTTGACTAGATGGACCTTTGTTGGCAAAGTAATATCTCTGCTTTTTAATATGATATCTAGGTTGGTCATAACTTTCCTTCCAAGGAGTAAGCGTCTTTTAATTTCATGGCTGCAATCACCATCTGCAGTGATTCTGGAGCCCCCAAAAATAAAGTCTGACACTATTTCTACTGTTTCCCCCTCTATCTGCCAAGAAGTGATGGGACCAGATGCCATGATCTTAGTTTGTTGAATGTTGAGTTTAAGTCAACTTTTTCACTCTCCTCCTTCAATTTCATCAAGAGGCTTTTTAGTTCTTCTTCACTTTCTGCCATAAGGGTGGTGGTGTCTGCATATCTGAGGTTATTGATATTTCTCCTGGCAGTCTGGATTGCAGCTTGTGCTTCCTCCAGCCCAGCATTTCTCATGATGTATTCTGCATATAAGGTAAATAAGCAGGGTGACAATATACAGCCTTGACCCTGTGTATCATGTGGAGAGTAGAAAGGTCCTCAGGAAAGTTGTTTTCTGCCTTTGTCTGTTTTTCCTACTTATCCTCAGCTTTCTCATCCATAAAAGGTAGATAATAATACCATTTCTCAGGGCCAGTGTGAGATTTTAGTGAGAATTTATACCTAAATTGCCTGCAAAGCATTCCATAAATGGTAGCTGTCATTTTCATTACTATCATCATCATCATTAAAAAGGGAGGAGTTAATCTCAATAATTCAGCTACCCACTCCATTGTTCTTGGGCTTCCACGGTGGTTCAGACAATAAAAAATCTACTTGCAATGTGAGAGACCTGGGTTTGATCCCTGGGTTGGGAAGATCCCCTTGAGAAGGGAATAGCTACCCACTCCAGCATTCTGGCCTGGAGAATCCCCATGGACAGAGAGATCACAGAAAGAAAGCATTTTATCAAGATGTCAATCCAAAACCAACAAAGCTTTAGAAAGCCAGTAGAAACACCACAGCTAAGGGGCTTGGGAACACTGGACCAGAAGCCAAAATGTCACTTTAGACAAAGTACTCAAATGGAGTCAAGAGGATGAAGTGTTCACATAGAAAGAAAATTTTTGACCCGTATAGCCTGTTCCACTCTCCATGCCATTTTTAAACGGCAATTTGCCTTGATCAATTCCCATCATAATATTCAAGAACTGGGTAATGTGGGGAGGGCCAATAAAGATTAAACAGGAAAGAGAGGAAATCATCAAGAATTCCTGTTGAAAAGGGCAGTCATGATTTGGAAAGAGTACTTTGATAGGGTAGCAGACACCGTGATATGGTGGTATTCTTCTATAAGGGACTGCACTTAGGGTCCAGTAGTCCTTTACTTGCGCATATGGACAGCCTCAAACACATGAGAGTTTATTACCCCCAGGCTGGTCCTTGGCCAATGACTGAAAGTACCAGAGCATGGACGCCCAGTCTTATTGCCTAAGTCACAAAATATGAGGCGCAATTTGTATCACACAGTTTCAGGTCAAGTCTAGGGCTTCACTTGTGGTTACACCTTTGTTTGGTTTCTTCCTGTTCTATGTTTTACTTCCATCACTTCTCTGGTTTTCTCCTGAGAGAAGCTTAAATGAATCACTTGAGCTTGACTTCTCCTCTCAGGGTTTGCTTCTGAGAACACAACCTAAGACAGGGAACTGCTTCAGTTGTTAGCTGCAACAGGGAAAGAATGCATAGTTAACAAAAGGCAACCTACCCTCTGACATTGGCAGAGCCTATTAACTAGAGAGCCCACTGTTCCAGGGGATTTGAGAATTTAAATTTAGCTGAGACAGAGCTGGTATTTGTGTGATATAACCACTCCCAGACACACATATGTTCAAGTCATCTCCGTAAAATATCAAATAATTTCTATGTCACCCTTTAAGATGTTCATACACACAAGTGGATTCTTGTTAAGAACAGGCCATGTGCTGAGTTTTTCATTAGGAGGAGCAAGAAACAAATGCAGATATTGCTCTAGTGAACCTATACAGGCACGGATTTAGGGTACATTTCATTCTGGTTACACATATAAAATTGTGGGAGATACAAGAGATGCTGGCTCAATCCCTGGGTTGGGAAGATCCCCTGGAGAAGAAAATGGCAACTGCCTCTAGTATTCTTGCCTGGAAAATCCCATGAACAGAGGAGGCTGGCAGGCTATAGACCATGGGGTTGCAGAGTCAGACACTACTGAGTGTCTGAGCATGCACACATGCACACATATAAAATACATGATTTTAAGCTGTGATCAACAAGATGGAACTGAAAAAAAAACTGCCATATATTAGACTAATCTTAATTTATTTCTTCTCCTCTTTCCTTAACACTTTAGTTATATAAAAAGCTTAACCCATCTGTGCCAAGTTTCTCATTCTGTTATCAGAATCTAACATAATTACAACATTTGCTTCCCTCCTTCCTTCAGTGATCACACACTGCTCTTCACCCTCTCAGCGCCTCGCAGCTCTTCTCCACCTTCCCCCATCTCCTTCATCTGGGTGCCCTCCACCTTCCAGTAATTGAAGGCTGATGTCATCTGGAGGGAACATGCAATCTCTATTTTCAGAGCTCTGTCATCATTGCATCCTGTCATCACCCATCTCTGTCAGTTAATACAGGAACACAAACCTTTAGTGACATTATGCAAATGTATCACCTTCTCTGGAGAATTTCTACCTAGAGGCCATTGTCTGGCTTTCACTGAAATAACACATTGTCCATTTCAACAGCTGTAATCTAATGTGTCAGAAAGACAAAGAAAAATTATCTTGACCTCATTTGCAAATGGAATCTATAGTTTCTAGAATGGAATGGCCTTCTAGACCAAAGGCCGCACAAGGAAACAATGCTTTAGAAATCCATGAGCCATGTCATGCAGGAGAATACCTTGACAGAAGTCAAATTTAAAACTCACTGAGTAAAACTGCTTCTGCTGGGATCCAATAGGCAATGTAGGATTTTCATGATCTATACCACAACCAAATTGAAGGGGAAATTACTCTTTCCATTTCAGTCATGTTCTCCTCTTCTACAGGTCCATTCAGTTCAGTTCAGTTCAGTTCAGTTCAGT
>SJYC01034683.1:0-25152 GCA_006408675.1 Madoqua kirkii
TGGAACCAGTCTGTTGTTCCATGTCCAGTTCTAACTGTTGCTTCTTCACTTGCATACAGGTTTCTCAAGATGCAGGTCAAGTGGTCTGGTATTCCCATTTCTTTCAGAATTTTCCACAGTTTATTGTGTTCCACACAAAGTCTTTGGCATAGTAAATAAAACAGAAATAGATGTTTTGTTGGAATTCTTTTGCTTTTTCAATGATCCAGAGGACGTTGGCAATTTGATCTCTGATTCCTCTGCTTTTTATAAAACCAGCCGAATATCTGGAAGTTCATAGTTCACATACTGCTGAAGCCTGGCTTGAAGAATTTTGAGTATTACTTTACTAGCATGTGAGATGAGTGCAATTGTGCAGTAGTTTGAGCATTCTTTGTTATTGCCTTTCTTTGTGATTGGAATGAAAATTGACCTTTTCCAGTCCTGTGGCCACTGCTGAGTTTTCCAAATTTGCTGACATATTGAGTGCAGCATTTTCACAGCATCATCTTTCAGGATTTGAAATAGCTCAACTGGAATTCCATCACCTCCACTAGCTTTGTTTGTAGTGATGCTTTCTAAAGCCCACTTGACTTCACATTCCAGGATGTCTGGCTCTAAGTGAGTGATCATACCATCGTGATTATCTGGGTCATGAAGAACTTTTTTGTACACTTCTATGTATTCTTGCCATCTCTTCTTAATATCTTCTGCTTCTGTTAGGTCCATACCATTTCTGTCCTTTACTGAGCTCCCTTGCTATCTCTAACTTTCTTGAAAAGATCTATAGTGTTTTCCATTCGGTTCTTTTCCTCTATTTCTTTGCATTGATCTCTGAGGAAGGCTTTCGTATCCCTCTTTGCTATTCTTTGGAACTCTGTATTCAGATGCTTGTATCTTTCCTTTTCTCCTTTGCTTTTAGATTCTCTTCTTTTCACAGCTATTTGTAAGGCCTCCTCAGACAACCATTTTGCTTTTTTGCATTTCTTTTCCATGAGGATGATCTTTATCCCTGTCTCCTGTATAATGTCACGAACCTCCATCCATAGTTCACTGGGCATTCTGTCTATCAGATCTAGTCCCTTAAATCTATTTCTCACTTCCACTGTATAATCATAAGGGATTTGATTTAGGTCATACCTGAATGGTCCAGTGGTTTTCCCCACTTTCTTCAATTTCAGTCTGAATTTGGCAATAAGGAGTTCATGATCTGAACCATAGTCAGCTCCAGGTCTTGTTTTTGTTGACTGTATAGAGCTTCTCCATCTTTGGCTGCAAAGAATATAATCAATCTGATTTTGGTGTTGACCATCTGGTGATGTCCACATGTAGAGTCTTCTCTATGTTTGCTGTGACCAGTGTGTTCTCTTGGCAAAACTCTATTAGCTTCATTCCGTACCTCAAGGCCAAATTTGCCTGTTACTCCAGGTGTTTCTTGACTTCCTACTTTTGCATTTCAGTCCCCTGTAATGAAAAGGACATCTTTTTTGGGTGTTCATTCTAGAAAGGTCTTGTAGGTCTTCATAGAACCATTCAACTTCAGCTTCTTCAGCGTTACTGGTTGGGGCATAGGCTTTGATTACGATGATTTTGAATGGCTTGCCTTGGAAACAAACAGAGATCATTCTGTCATTTTTGAGATTGCATCCAAGTACTGCATTTCAGACTCTTTTGTTGACCATGGCTACTCCATTTCTTCTAAGGAATTCTAGCCCACAGTAGTAGATATAATGGCCATCTGAGTTAAATTCACCCATTCTAGTCCATTTTAGTTCGCTGATTCCTAGAATGTCAATGTTCACTCTTGCCATCTTCTGTTTGACCACTTCCAATTTGCTTTGATTCATAGACCTGACATTCCAGGTTCCTATGCAATACTGCTCTTTACAGCATCAGACCTTGCTTCTGTCACCACTCATATCCATCACTGGGTACTGTTTTTGCTTTTGTTCCACCCCTTCATTCTTTCTGGAGTTATTTCTCCACTTCAGTAGCACATTGGACACCTACCAACTCGGGGAATTCCCCTTTCAGTATTCTATCATTTAGCCTTTTCATACTGTTCATGGGGTTCTTAAGGCAAGAAAACTGAAGTGGTTTGCCATTCCTTTCTCCAGTGGACCCCACATTCTGTCAGACCTCTCCACCATGACCCTCCTGACTTGGGTGGCCTGGCATTTCTGGAGTTATTTCTCCACTCCAGTAGCACATTGGACACCTACCAACTCGGGGAATTCCCCTTTCAGTATTCTATCATTTAGCCTTTTCATACTGTTCATGGGGTTCTTAAGGCAAGAAAACTGAAGTGGTTTGCCATTCCTTTCTCCAGTGGACCCCACATTCTGTCAGACCTCTCCACCATGACCCTCCTGACTTGGGTGGCCTGGCCCCACATGGCATGGGTTAGTTTCACTGAGTTAGACAAGGCTGTGTTCTGTGTGATCAGATTGACTAGTTTTCTGTGAGTATGGTTTCAGTGTGTCTGACCTCTGATGCCCTCTTGTAACACCTACTGTCTTACTTGGGTTTCTCTTACCTTGGATGTGGGGTATCTCTTCACAGCTGCTCCAGCAAAGCACAGCTGCTGTTCCTTACCTTGGACATGGGTTCACTGGGCCAATGCAATTAACCTAGATGTACTAAATTTCCAAGATACTGAAGCATATAACCTTTCATTTTTTAGGCATCCTAATCACCTGCTGATAAGTTGCTTTAGTGGTGTCCAACTCTGTGGGATACCATAGATGGCAGCCCACCAGGCTCCTCCATCTGGCTTGCCAACAATTACACCTCATGATCCTTCTAGCCACCAACATCCTTAGTCTTGTGTGGCCCTACATTCCATGGCTCATAGTTTCACTGACTTAGACAAGTGATCAGTTTGGTTAGTCTTCTGTGATTGTAGTTTTCACTCTGTCTTTCCTCTGATGGATAAGGGTAAGAGGCTACGGAAGCTTTCTGATAGGAGAGAACATCCTAATCACCTGCTGATAAGTTGCTTTAGTGGTGTCCAACTCTGTGGGATACCATAGATGGCAGCCCACCAGGCTCCTCCATCTGGCTTGCCAACAATTACACCTCATGATCCTTCTAGCCACCAACATCCTTAGTCTTGTGTGGCCCTACATTCCATGGCTCATAGTTTCACTGACTTAGACAAGTGATCAGTTTGGTTAGTCTTCTGTGATTGTAGTTTTCACTCTGTCTTTCCTCTGATGGATAAGGGTAAGAGGCTATGGAAGCTTTCTGATAGGAGAGACTAACTGAGGTGGAAACTGAGTCTTATTCTGATGGGCAGAGCATGCTCAATAAATCTTTCATCCAATTTTCTTTTGATGGGTGGAGCTGTGCTCCCTCCCAGTTATTTACCTCAGGCCAGACTATGGTGGAGATAATGAAGATAATGGTGACCTCCTTCAAAAGGTCCCATACAAGCACTGTTGCACTCAGTGCCCCTGACTCTGCAGCAGGCCACTGCCAACCTACACCTCTGCCAGAGGCTTCTGGATGCTCACGGGAAAGTTTGGATCAGTCTCTTGTGGGGTCACTGCTCCTTTCTCCTGCATAATGGTAAACACAAGGTTTTTTCTGTGCCCAAGAGGATGGGTCACAGTGGAAAGTTCTGACAAAATGTGGTTCACTGGACCAGTGAATGGCAAACCAGTTCAGTATGCTTGCCTTGCAGATCCCATGAACAGTATAAAAAGGCAAAAAGACAAAACATTGAAAGAGGAACTCCCCAGGTCAATAGGTGCCCAATATGCCATCAGAGATCAGCAGAGAAATAACTCCAGGAAGAATGAAGAGACGGAGCCAAAGCAAAAACAATACCCAGTGGTGGATGTGACTGGTGATAGAAGCAAGGTCTGATGTTATAAAGAGCAATATTGCATAGGAACATGGAATGTTAGGTTCACGAATCAAGGCAAATTGGAAGTGGTCAAACAGGAGATGGCAAGAGTGAACATCGACATTCTAGGAATCAGCAAACTAAAATAAACTGGAATGGGTGAATTTAACTCAGATGGCCATTATATCTACTACTGTGAGAAAAAAATCCCTTAGAAGAAATGGAATTGGCATCATAGTCAACAAAATAGTCTAAAATGCAGTACTTGGATGCAATCTCAAAAATGACAGAATGATCTCTATTCATTTCCAAGGCAAATCATTCAGTATTAAAGTAATCCAAGTCTATGCCCTGAGCAGTAATGCTGATGAAGCTGAAGTTGAATGGTTCTATGAATACCAACCAGAGAAGGTGATGGCACCCCACTCCAGTACTCTTGCTTGGAAAATCCCATGATGGAGAAGCCCGGTGGGCTGCAGTCCATGGGGTTGCAGAGTCGGACACAAATGAGTGACGTCACTGCAGTCCATGGGGTTGCAGAGTCGGACACAAATGAGCGACTTCACTTTCACTTTTCACTTTCATGCATTGGAGAAGGAAATGGCAATCCATTTTAGTGTTCTTGCCTGGAGAATCCCAGAGATGGAGGAGCCTGGTGGGCTGCCGTCTATGGGGTTGCACAGAATCGGACATGACTGAAATGACTTAGCAGCAGCAGCAGTATGAATACCTACAAGACTTTCTAGAACTAACACCCAAAAAAGATGTCCTTTACATTATAGGGGATTGCAAAAGTAGGAAGTCAAGAGATACCTGGAGTAACAAGCAAATTTGGCCTTGGAATACAAAACAAAGCAGGTTAAAGTCTAACAAGAGTTTTGCTAATAGAATGCATTGGTCATAGCAAACACTCTGTTCCAACAACACAAAAGAAGACTCTACACATGGACATCACCAGATGTCAATACTGAAACAAGATTCTTTGCAGCCAAAGAAGGAAAAGCTCTATACAGTTCGCAAAAACAAGACCAGGAGCTGACAGTGGTTCAGATCATAAACTCTTTATTGCCATTTCAGACTGAAATTAAAGAAAGTAGGAAAAACTGCTAGACCATTCAGGTATGACCTAAATCAAATCCCTTAGGTTTATACAGTGAAAGTGACAAATTGATTCAAGGGATTAAATCTGAAAGAAAGAGTGCTTGATGAACTATGGACAAAGGTTCATGACATTGTGTAGGAGGCAGTGATCAAGACCATCCCCAAGAAAAAAGAAATACAAAAAGGCAAAATGGTTATCTGAGGAGGCCTTACAAATAGCTGAGAAAAGAAGAGATGCAAAAGGCAAAGGAGGAAAGGAAAGATATACCCATTTGAATGCAGAGTTCCAAGGAATAGCAAGGAGAAATAAGAAAGCTTTCCTAAGTGATCAATGCAAACAAATAAGAGGAAAACAATAGAATGGGAAAGACTAGAGATAACTTCAAGAAAATTAGAAAAACCAAGAGAATATTTCATGCAAAGATGGACAGAAATGGGATGGACCTAACAGAAACAGAAGATATTAAGAAGAGGTGGCAAAAACACACAGAACTATACAAATAAGATCTTCATGACCCAGATAACCACAGTGGTGTGATCACCCAACTAGAGCCAGACATCCTTGGACGTGAAATCAAGTGGGCCTTAGAAAGCATCACTACAAACAAAGCTAGTGGAGGTGATGGAATTCCAGTTGAGCTATTTCAAATCCTAAAAGATGGTGTTGAACTCAATATGCCAGCAAATTTAGAAAACTCAGCAGTGGCCACAGGACTGGAAAAGGTCAGTTTTCATTCCAATCCCAAAGAAAGGCAATGCCAAAGAATGTTCAAATAACCGCACAACTGTACTCATCTCACAAGTGAGCAAAGTAATGCTCAAAATTCTCCAAGCCAGGCTTCAACAGTATGTGAATTGTGAACTTCCAGATGTTCAAGCTGGTTTTAGAAAAGGCAGAGGAACCAGAGACCAAATTGCCAAACATCCAGTTGTATCATCGAAAAAGCAAGAGAGTTCTAGAAAAATATCTATTTCTGCTTTATTGACTATGTCAAAGCCTTTGACTGTGTGGATCACAACAAACTGTAGAAAATTCTTAAAGAGACAGGAATACCAGGCCACCTGATGTGCCACCTGAGAAACTTGTATGTAGGTCAAGTAGCAATAGTTAGAACTGGACATGGAAAAACTGACTTGTTCCAAATCAGGAATGGAGTACATCAAGACTGTATATTAAATTGGCTTAAAATTCAGCATTCAGAAAACTAAGATCTTGGCATCTGTTCCCATCACTTCATGGCAAATAGATGGGGAAACAATGGAAACAGTGGCTGACTTTATTTCTGGTGGCTCCAAAATCACTGCAGATGGTGATTGCAGTCATGAAATTAAAAGATGCTTGCTCCTTTGAAGAAAAACTATGACCAACCTAGATACATATTCAAAAGCAGAGACATTACTTTGCCAACAAAGATCCATCTAGTCAAAGCTATCTTTTTTCCAGTAGTCCCGTATGGATGTGAGAGTTGGACTATAAAGAAAGCTGAGTGCTGAAGAATTGATGCTTTTTAACTATGTTGTTGCAAAAGGGACTCTTGAGAGTCCCACGGACAGTAAGGAGATCCAGTCCATCCTAAAGGAAATCAGTCCTGAATAGTCATTGGAAGGACTGATGCTGAAGGCAAAACTCCAATACTTTGGCTGACTCATTTGAAAGGGGCCTGATGGTGGGAAGATCGGAGGCCAGAGGAGGAGGAGAGGACAGAGGATTAGACGTTTGGATGGCATCATTGACTTGATGAACATGTGTTTGAGCAAGCTCTAGGAGTTGGTGATGGACAAGGAAACCTGAGTGCTGCAGGCCATGGGGTCACAAAGACTCAACGCCACTGAGTGACTGAACTGAACTGATCCTTAATCTTTCCACTCAGCAAAGAGTTCTTAATTATTAACTGGGCTGAAACACTCAATAAATCCCAGGGGAAAAAACAGCATCAATCACCAAGGGCCAGTTGTCAATGAGCTTGGAACCCAGTAGAGGAACTAAGAAATTCATCCACACAAAATAAGTGAGAGATTGTGCATTGTTTTGATAAGTTACCAGTGTTTCAAGAAGGTAACATTTATAAGGAAAGATAGAAAAGACGGTTACTGTAATTTTTTTCTAATTCCAGCTGTAACAAATGATCGCTAACTTAGTGGCTTAAAACAGAACAAACTTATAGTAAATACAGTCTCATAGTAAATAGTTCTGGAAGTCAGAAATTCACTATGTGTTAAAAGGCTAAAATCAAAGTTGTTGATAAGGCCGGTTTCTTTCTGAGGCTCTAGTATGCACTTAGTCGGGTCCAACTCTCGGTAATGCCATGGACTGAACCCACTGGCTCCTTTGTCCATGGAATTTTCCAGGCAAGAATACTAGAATGGTTGACATTCCCTACTCCAGGGGATTTTCCAACCCAGGAATCGAACCCTAGTCTCTTGTGTTTCCTGAATTGGCAGACGGATTTTTTACCACTAGCACCACTTGGGAAGCCCCAGAGGAGAATCCAGTCCTTGCCTCTTCCATCTTTTCAAGGGTATTTCGGCACTTTTTAAACTCTTAATAACATCATTCCAATCACTGCTTCTGTCTTCCTTTCACCTTCTCCCAATCTGATATCCTGTGTCTCTTCTGTAAAGACCTTGTGCATACATGGGACTGACCTGGGTAATGCAGAATAATCTCTCCATCCCAAGATTCTTACCTAAACCACATCTGCAAAGTTTCCTTTGCCATACAGAGCAACGCAGTCAGACTCAAAAGATCAGGATGTGGGCATCTTCAGAGGTAGGGAAGATATTATTCAGCCTACCACGAAGTGTTCCAGGACACCAACGCTTTCTGATGAAAGGCATGGAAGCAGATGGGGATACTGCCCCTGGAGGAATGACTACGGAAGAGTTTATGCAATAGAGGCAGGACAAGCAGTAGGACAAAATGCTACAAGGGAGGCTGAAAAATATTTAAAGACAACTGGAAGCAATCAAAAGTGTAGAACAGAAGAATGTTTTTTTTTTTTTAATTAATATAACAGTGTTGTAAGGAATGATTTGGAATAAGAGTTGCAAATATAAATGCTCTCGGGGCCAATCAGGTGCCTTAAGTGAATGAAATGCTCATCATATAAAAAGAACGCACCTGGAACTCTACTCAGTATTATGTGCCAGCCTGGATGGGACAGGGGCTTGGGGAAGAGAGAATGGATACATGTATAAGTACAGCTGAAGCCCTTCACTGTTCACCTAAAACTACCACAACATTGTTAACTGGGTATACCTCAGTACAAAATTAAAAGTGTAAAGTTTGAAAAAAAATATAAAAAACACCATCTTGGGAGGACGGGTGAACACAGGCTCCATTCTCAAAAGGCCAGCAATGGCCAGCCCAAGCCCACTGTGGCCCTGAAGAATGCAGACCCAATGGTATCATAGCATCAGATTTTTCAAAAGAAATGAGAAATCAATATTTCTTATAAATTTCTCAATTTGTAAATATAAAAACTCAAAATATATTCCCAAAACACTGTAATTTTGAAACAAAGCATGTCTGTGAACTTGACACACCCACAGCTGGCAGTCTACAGCCTCTGGATGGATAAGAGGAAGGCAAGAGTCAGTCATTCAGTACTCTGACTGAGCTAATCTCTGTTCTGCAAGAGTGACTGAGATTAGGAACAAGGTCATGAACTTAAGCCCTAAATTGTCCTTTTGTTGATTTCCACATATCAAAATATTATCTACCACTATCATCTAGATGAGAGGGAAACAAAACATAGACATACATGAGAGTATAATTAACTCTAAAAGTTCAGACATGCTAGGTGTCAGTATTATATCAACAATTGCTTCAGGAATCAAAAGGACCCTGGCTGTTTGACCTGAAAGAAAGTCCTTTAGATACAATAGTTTCTCAAATTGGATTTGTTATTTGGCCCTGTGTGTGTGTGTGTTGGTCACTGAGTTGTGTCCAACTCTGCAAACCCATGGACTATAGCTTCCACGCTCCTCTGGCTATGGAATTCTCCAGGCAAGAACACTGGAGTGGATTCTACCTTCTCCAGGAAGTAGAACCTGGGTCTCCTGAATTGCAGGCAGATTCTTTACAGTCTGAGCGACCAGGGAAGCCCCTGGTTGAACCTAGTCATGTTCAGTCAAATGTCTTCATTCCTGTAGAAGATAGAGTTGTGGCCTAGCCAATAGCCAATCCCATCCCTGACTTCTTGCTAAGAAAATCTTGATTCTGCGCAAGTATTTGTACCTTGTATTTAGTGGAAGCTCGGCCCCTCCCCAGATTGGGGAAAAATCCTTGTTTAGTATAAGTCAGTCATGGCAGGTCCATTTCCCTCTTCAGTGATTAGTTTCAGAACTGGTCCAACAATGCAGTTCTGACCATTGAGATGAGAAAGCAATTCTGTTGATGTTGCTTGCAGGGGAGCCTTCTTATGCTCTTGTGGAATGTAATCCACTTTAAGGACTACTTTACAAAAGTGCTACTTTAGCAGGGACCAGTGAATTACATCCTTAGGAAATTTCAGCCTTAGGGAATTTCAGCAGTGCAACATAATTGCTTGCCTAAATACAAATGCTTTGGGTGCCTCATAAAATACAAACTGGCTTCCCAGATGGCACTAATGGTAAAGAACCCATCTGCCAATGCAGGAGATGTAAGAGACACAAGTTGATAACTGTGTCAGAAAGATCCCCAGGAGGAGGCATTGCAACCCACTCCAGTTTCCTTGCCTGGAGAAGTCCATGGACAGAGGAACCTGGCAGGTTACAGTCCATAGAGTCGCATAGTTGGAGACAACTGAAGTGACTTAGCAGGCATAAGTTTTTTTAAATGTAAAAATTATATTTGTGTCCTCAGATATGTTTTTGAAAGTATAGCTAGTTAACAATGTGTGTGTTTCAAATTTACAGCAAAGTGATTCAGTTATACATATATATCTTATACGTGTATGTATTTTATCCTAATTGCCTACATTAGTGGTTCTCAACATTTTTTTTCAGCTTTAACATATGTAATGGACAGTGTTCACAAGTTTCATTCCCTCTCTTATACAGATTTTGCTGATACAAAGAAAGAAATAGCTGGGACCTCTGGATGTAATGCAGTTACAATTCATATTTTTATTCATCCTTTTTTTATCCTTATATTCTTCCTTATTGGTAAAACTAAACAATAATCATTAAAATTGCAACTTCTAAGTATTTAAATGACCCATAATCACTCACATATTATCAGCACAGTGATAGCAGTTGCATTTCAAGGACAAGGCTGTGAATTACAAACATTTCCCACCCAACTAATGAATTAAAACTCAACTCCTTTCCTCCCATATTAGAAAGCTGATAAGAGAAAAGTTTGGCGTACACCTTAATTTTCAACAAAAGATAACTCATGTATAAATTTTAGTACTCTTGTTAGTAATAAATTACTTATACCTGGGTTCACAGATGTGTAAGTGTGGCTTGACATTATTTTTGAGAACTGCTGGCCTATTAAAGGCAGACTAAAGTGTTTGTAAAGGAAAAATTCAATTTCATATGTTTGTGCCTTCAGGGAAAAAAAGACATGCTCAGCATAGTAATTCTGGATCATTATAGAACATGCATTTGAAGAACAGGGTCAGTGTGTATTAATAATTTTTATTATTTTCTATCTCCCAAAGTCACAGCATTCATTCTACCTGTGGACTAGATTTTAATGAAAATGTGAAATGTTATTATAGGAGAAATTGCATAAGAAAATTAATTCATCATGCAGATCTTATGCAGATTTTCAAAATCTCATTATGACCTTAATATGCAATTTCTAATGTTCCTTGTGCCTGGTGAGACAAAATGGTGAGGGAAGGGCACCAGAGAAGAAGTGGCTTAAAGTATTTAGGAGTCTGAATTGATAGCAAAGCTCAATATGAGTCAACAGCAGTAGGAGGCAATCACAAAATCTTATACATTCTTTATTAGAAATGTCATATTCAGAATGAGTTCTTTCTCTGCCTTGCACACTGTACCTAGATTCAGTTCAGTTTAATCACTTAGTCATGTCTCTTTGTGACCCCATGGACTGCAGCACACCATGTCTCCCTGTCCAGCACCAACTCCCAGAGCTTATTCAAATTCATGTCCATCAAGTCAGTATTGCCATCTAACCAACTCATCCTCTGTTGTCCCCTTCTCCTCCTGCCTTCAGTCTTTCCAAGCATCAAGGTCTTTTCCAAGATTAATATGTGCTATTTGTACCTCACCTCCCTGAATGAGATGTGGAAAAACAAGAAAGAATTCAAAGAAGAGTGACTGGGATGAGTCTAGAATCCCATTATATAAGAACTGCTTCAGAACATGCTAGGGAGATAAGCCAGTCCCCAACACTGTATCATTCCACTTATACGAGGAACTTAGGGAAGTAAAATTCATTGAGACAGGAATTCAAGGGAAAGTCAGAGTGCTGAGTTGTCATTTTGTTTTACTTTTTGCCTACACTGTGCAGCTTGTGGAATCTCAGTTCCCTGACCAGGGACTGAACCCAGGCCACAGCAGTGAAAGCCTGGAATCTTAGCTAGAAGGTTACTCTGGAGCAATCATTTTAGTGGGTATAGAGTTTCAGTTTTATGTAAGATGAACAGAGCTCTGGAGATTGACTGCACAACAATGCAAATGTACTTCATTCTGTGGAACAGTTGACTTAAAAATAGTTCAGATGGTAAACTTTATGTTTTGTACATTTTACCACAATTAAAAGCTTTAAAGGAAATCTGCCAAAAGGTCCAATGGACCAGCTTATTTTACCATTCAAAAGATAGTAAAGGAGAAAAGTCTTCTAAGACTAGATGAGGCCTTAAGCAGAAGAGCTATTTCAATATATTTCTAGAATAGAAAAAGCAGATGGAAGAGTGTTGACAAATGAGATAAAATTATGGGAGCTGTAAGAGTTTCTTTGGAAGGAATGATGCTAAAGCTGAAACTCCAGTACTTTGGCCACCTCATGCAGAGTTGACTCATTGGAAAAGACTCTGACGCTGGGAGGGATTGGGGGCAGGAGAAGGGGACGACAGAAGATGAGATGGCTGGATGGCATCACTGACTCAATGGACGTCAGTCTGAGTGAACTCCGGGAGTTGGTGATGGACAGGGAGGCCTGGCATGCTGCGATTCATGGGGTCCCAAAGAGTTGGACACGACTGAGCGACTGAACTGAACTGAACTGAAGAGTTCAAACAAAGTAGGATTCAGTGCAGTAGAGATAATCCAATCTCCAGACTTAGGACAAAGACAAAGAGCAGGTAAGACAAAGGACAGGAGGGAGAGAGAAAGCAGATAATAGGTAATTGATTGCTGGTCTGTGTGCACCATGGAAAAGTTGGATTCACTGCCCACTTACCCTCACATCCCACACTTGCATATAGAGTAAAAGTGGCTGGTATTTACCTCCAAGGGAAAAAAGAAAAAGCAGGGAAAATTCCTAGACAATTATTTTTAAGATGTAGGGATAACTAGGGTAGTTAGTGAATGTATTCAGGCCCTTGAGGATAGTTCTGCTAAATCTGACACTTGGCAGTAATAGATACTGCCTCAGCAGTCCCTATGGAGACAAAAAAAAATAAAAAAAGCTTGGTGGTATAAATACTAATACTGCCCTTTTACGTAGAGCTTCCCACCTATCAATCCCTTTTTCTAGAATTTTACTTATTATCCAAGGTCATCAAAAGCTGCAAAAAATCTAAAACATTAATGATGAAAACCAAGATAAGTAACTCCAGAAAAATGAAAGCGATTTTGCATCTTTGAAGATATTCACGAAGATAGTGCATGCAGAAGATACAAGCAAAATTGGTGCCATGATTTTTTTCAAGTCTTATCATTTTTAATAATAAAGCTGAAAGGAAAATTTTCACTAAAATTTTAAAGTCAGAAACTTTCTTTAAGGTTTCAAATTTATGTATTTTTTCCCTCATCATTGTTTTAAATATTCTACAGCTTCAAGGAAATATGTTAATTCCAAATCAATTTATCGTATCACTTGAGATAACATTAAGAGAAAAAAAAAGAACAGCGATTTATGAAGCAATATCCAAGGTCATCAAAAGCTGCAAAAAATCTAAAACATTAATGATGAAAACCAAGATAAGTAACTCCAGAAAAATGAAAGCGATTTTGCATCTTTGAAGATATTCACGAAGATAGTGCATGCAGAAGATACAAGCAAAATTGGTGCCATGATTTTTTTCAAGTCTTATCATTTTTAATAATAAAGCTGAAAGGAAAATTTTCACTAAAATTTTAAAGTCAGAAACTTTCTTTAAGGTTTCAAATTTATGTATTTTTTCCCTCATCATTGTTTTAAATATTCTACAGCTTCAAGGAAATATGTTAATTCCAAATCAATTTATCGTATCACTTGAGATAACATTAAGAGAAAAAAAAAGAACAGCGATTTATGAAGCACTTAAACAATTCCAATATTTTTAAAATAAATTTTTCAATAGATAAATTGAAAAATACAAGAAAATCTCTCAGAAGATAGATTTAAAGATGCAAGGATGAAAATTACCAAGAAACAAAGTAAAAAAGGAGGAAATAAAGAGGAAGAAGAGAAGGAGAGGAAGAGAAAGAAAAGAAGAAGGAAGAAAAAAAAGAAGAAGAAAAAAGACCTGGAATTTACATTTGAACTGATGAGCATATCAAAAAGAAGGAAAAAAGGGAATACAAAAGATGTGTACATACTGAATAATATTTTTAAAAATACTTAACTGCACAACCATGTACTCAGAGATTCTGATTCAGGAGATCAAGGGTCAGACCTCAGCAACTATAATTTTGCAAGCGCCTCAGTGATTCTGGTTTTAGTGCAGTTGCTGAAAAAGGCTATTACTGTTTGGAGTGATCTTCGGCTGGAAGTTTGGATAGAAATAAATGTGGAAAAGAGAAGAAAACTGACAAGCCTGGAAAAGCTAATGAGTACTCTTTCCAAAAGCATTTCTGCCACCTCCCATTCCTTAAATGCTCGAAAGCTGTATCCATGAGGAAACATAAAAGTTTATATTTCACATCAAGACTGAACTGAGGTAGGCCAATATCTTGTAGTTTTTCTTTGTTTAATAATATTCAGATAGTTCAGTCACTCAGTCATGTCCGAGTCTTTGTGATCTCATGGACTGCAACACACCAGGCCTTCCTGTCCATCACCAGCTCTCAGAGTTTACTCCAACTCATGTCCATTCAGTTGGTGATGCCATCCAACTTTCGCATCCTCTGTCATCTCCTTATCCTCCTGCCTTCAATCTTCCCCAGCATCAGGGTCTTTACAAAAGAGTCAGCTTTTCACATCAGGTCAAAGTATTGGAGCTTCAGCTTTGACATCAGTCCTTCCAATGAATATTCAGAACTGATTTCCTTTAGGATGGACTGGTTGGGTCTCCATGCTGTTCAAGGGACTCTCAAGAGTCTTCTCCAACACCACAGTTCAAAAGCATCAATTCTTCAGTGCTCAGATTTCTTTATAGTCCAACTCTCATATCCATACATGACCACTGGAAAAACCATAGACTTGCCTAGATGGCCCTTTGTTGGCAAAGTAATGTCTGCTTTTGAATATACTAAGTTGGTCATAATTTTCCCTCCAAGGAGTAAGCATCTTTTAATTTCATGGCTGCAGTCACCAAATGCTGTGATTTTGGAGCCACTCAAAATAAAGTCTGCCACTGTTTCCCCATCTATTTGCCATGAAGTGATAGGACTGGGACATCTTATGGGGTGTTAGTTCTAAAAGGTCTTGTAGGTCTTCATAAAACCATTCAACTTCAGCTTCTTCAGCATTACTGGTTGGGGCATAGACTTGGATAACTGTGATACTGAATGGTTTGCCTTGGAGACGAACAGAGATCATTCTGTCGTTTTTGAAAACACGACTGAGCAACTGAACTGAAGCATGTTGAACACCTCTAATAAGCACCTAAAACATGTTTTAACAAATTTTTTAGGATATGGAGCACAGTTTGAGATTCTGAGTTAAAAGGTGGACAAATATATTTTATCAATTAAGAACAAAGAACCAGACATCATTTGTCCTTATCCAGAATTTATGACAATGTGCTGTATTTTCATTATCTGTGATACTATAATGCTGGGAGCCAGCGTGGAGAATCCCGCCCATGGCAAAGGTCATGAGGAAGAGGCCTGACAGGCAAAGGTGAGATCAGGACTCAAGGGACCCTCTGGACCTGCTCGAGCATCTTCCCCAAAACCAGAATCTGCCTGTCTTACTATTTTATGTCTTTCACCAACTCTTCTGACATTAACAGGGGGCTATCCCTGACCACCTTTCTCTGGAAAAAGTTAACTTAGGACTCTATCTCCTGGGCATGAAAGGAGTGTTTCAAACCACCTGTTAGCATTCTAGCTTACTTGGCAGGTTTATCCAGACTCTTGCAACATTGTTGAGCCAATACTTGCTGCCAAGTTCTCACATCCCTTATCCATTGGGTTCCTGGGAGTGTATATAGTCAGGATGTAGAAAAAACAAGCAGCAGCATTAGCATTAGCAACATTAGACTTTGAGTTAATAAGTTCTTTCTTTGCTTAACCCACTGAATTTTTGCTCCATAAAATTGTAACTCTGTACTTTTAAGGGTGACGCAGGCTAGGAATTTAAGAAGAAACACTTTAAGAGAAAATTATTGTTCTGGCTGACCAACCTTTATCAAAAAGGGGTCATGAAATATCAAGAGGCCTCCGGGCCAGAAGATAATGTACAAAAAATAAGACTCTTGCAGGAAGGAACTTGATATCAATAAAAGTTAATACTGATGGAATGTTGAGTTGACTCTGCATTTTTCACCTTGCTGTATGTACAAACTCAGGGTATAAAAGCCCTCTCTGAAAATAAACAGGCCTCGCTCACTGAAGCTTGGTCACCCCATGTCATTCTTTCCTTATCTCTTTCTCTATCTTTCTTTATTCACCGATGTCGTCCATCCTGAGGATATCCCTGGACTCTGCTGAGGCTGGACCTCGGCACTATAATATGCTTGGATTTGGTAATGCATATACTTTAAGAAACTCAAAGCATTTTAATTATATTATTTCTTTGATAAATCAGGAAAAATGGGAATACTTATTTTAAGAATAAACATTATGCCTCTTGAGAAATCTGTATGCAGGTCAGACTGGTTCCAAATAGGAAAAAGAGTACGTCAAGGCTGTATCCTGTCACCCTGCTTATTTAACTTATATGCAGAGTACATCATGAGAAATGCTGGATTGGAAGAAACACAAGCTGGAATCAAGATTGCTGGGAGAAATATCAATAACCTGAGATATGCAGATGACACCACCCTTATGGCAGAAAGTGAAGAGGAACTAAAAAGCCTCTTGATGAAAGTGAAAGAGGAGAGTGAAAAAGTTGGCTTAAAGCTCAATATTCAGAAAACGAAGATCATGGCATCTGGTCCCATCACTTCATGGGAAATAGATGGGGAAACAGTGGAAACAATGAGAGACTTTATTTTGAATGGCTCCAAAATGACTGCAGATGGTGACTGCAGCCATGAAATTAAAGGACACTTACTCCTTGGAAGAAAAGTTATGACCAACCTAGATAGCATATTCACATTACTTTGCTGACTAAGGTCCATCTAGTCAAGGTTATGGTTTTTCCAGTAGTCATTGTATAAGAGACAGGATCATGGCATCTGGTCCCATCACTTCATGGGAAATAGATGGGGAAACAGTGGAAACAGTGTCAGACTTTATTTTGGGGGGCTCCAAAATCACTGCAGATGGTGATTGCAGCCATGAGATTAAAAGATGCTTACTCCTTGGAAAGAAAGTTACGACCAACCTAGATAGCATATTCAAAAGCAGAGACATTACTTTGCCAACAAAGTCTGTCTAGTCAAGGCAATGGTTTTTCCAGTAGTCATGTATGGATGTGAGAGTTGGATGGTGAAGAAAGCTGAGCGCTGAAGAATGGATGCTTTTGAACTGTGGTGTTGGAGAAGACTCTTGAGAGTCCCTTGGACTGCAGGGAGATTCAACCAGTCCATTCTAAAGGAGATCAGTCCTGGGTGTTCATTGGAAGGACTGATGCTGAAGCTGAAACTCAATACTTTGGCCACCTCATGTGAGGAGTCGACTCATTGGAAAAGACCCTGATGCTGGGAGGGATTGGGGGCAGGAGGAGAAGGGGACGACAGAGGATGAGGTGGCTGAATGGCCTCACCAGCTCGATGGACTTGAGTTTGGGTGGACTCCGGGAGTTGGTGATGGACAGGGAGGTCTGGCGTGCTGCGGTTCATGGAGTCGAAAAGAGTCGGACACGACTAAGCAACTGAACTGAACTGAACTAAACTGAACTGAAAAGCTGATGTGATTACAGCTTGACTGTATTCCAACTACATCTTTCAAGGCTTGGATGGTCTAAACATGGTTTAATAATAGGATTCTGAAACACACTGTAAGATAATTACTGTTTGCGCAGAGAGACTTTTCTGCTTATAGGGCCAAATAGAAAATGATAATATAATATTTAAACCCTTGAATACCCACAGAGAGTGAGGCAACCACTATATCCTTTTGCATATAAGGCTATAAAAATTTTAACATTTATTATGACTATAACTCTTGGACTAAGAATATACTAATTATTTTGAAAGTTCATACTTTCATAAAACCTGTAAAACAAGCACCAGATGGCTCTTAATGAACCAAAATTCTTTTGAAACAGTATCAATTCAGTTCAGTTCAGTCGCTCAGTCGTGTCTGCCTCTTTTTGATCCCACAGAGTACAGCACGCCAGGTTTCTCTGTCCATCACCAACTCTCCGAGCTTGCTCAAACTCATGACAATTGAGTTGGTGAAGCCATCCAACCATCTCATCCTCTGTCATCTCCTTCTCCTCCTGCCTTCAGTCCTTCAAGCATCACAGTCTTTTCCAGTGAGTCGGCTCTTCACATCAGGTGGCCAAAGTATTGAAGTTTCAGCTTCAGCACCAATCCTTCCAATGAATATTCAGGACTGATCTCCTTTAGGATGGACTGGTTGGATCTCCTTGCAGTCCAAGGAACTCTCAAGGGTCTTCTCCAACACCACAGTTCAAAAGCATCAACTCTTTGGCACTCAGCTTTCTTTATAGTCCAACTCACATCCATACATGATGACTAAAAAAAAACAGAACATTACAGAGAAATATAAAGCAAAAGAGTCTTATAAATATGGATTGAACCCAGGTCTCCTGCATTGCAGGCAGATTCTTTACTGTCTGAGCCACCAGGGAAGCCCATAAACATGGAACATCCATCAAAGTAACAGTTGTAGCCACGTTGAAAACGTGACTAAGTGAATTGACTTTCACTATGATACAAGCCCACGGCATCTCCAATTATATACCTTTCTCCCTCCTAAAATTTTAGGTTCACTCAGCCTCCTTTTTGTGCCTGTGCCCTTGGTGGAATATGTCTGCAGTCATTTCTTTTGTTAAGGTGGTATATAATCAAAGAACGTCTTCCCCACGTGCTGTTCCTTCCACAAGGGTGTGGATCCCACTCACTTGTTTTTCCTCGAGGACCTCGTTCCAATGGCATGACCTTCCTATGTTCCCTACTCCATCATTACCACTATTTTCCAAAAGGCTCAGTGTCTTCCACTGCTAAACCGTCCTCCCTGATGCCATATTCCCCTGGAGCTACCCTCTTTCTCTGCTTAGCCAAAGGTCTATTTCTTTGTCTGCACCACCAGGTCTTAGCTGGTGCACTCAGGATCCTCGTTGCATCCGAGGGGTCGTTCCGTGCTGTGCACAGACTCTAGCTGTGGCTCACCACCTCAGTAGTTGCAGCGCCTGAGCTTCGTTGCTCCTTGGCATGTGGGGTCTTAGTTCCCCTGCTGCTGCTGCTGCTAAGTCACTTCAGTCGTGTCCGACTCTGTGCAACCCCATACACGGCAGCCCACCAGGCTCCCCCGTCCCTGGGATTCTCCAGGCAGGGGTCAAACCTGCATCCCCTGCGGTGGGTAAGGTGGAATCTTAACCACTGAACCATGGGGGAAGTCCCTCAGCAAAATATCTTAAAAAAAAAAAAAAAGAAAACAACAATCCTATTCATATTGTCTCCAACTCCCCACTTAACATTCACTCAGATTTTTCTTTTTAATCATGAAAAGTTCACATCTGGTTGTATCTCTTAAGTTTTTAATACTTTATAATACTTGTCTCTCTTTACAAAAAAAAAAGAAAGCCATTGAAGAAGAAGGCCCATTCCTTCCTGTAAAGGGACCAGAGCTCTGAATTTGGCAGACTGCTTCTGTTTGGCGTCATTTAAATTGTTCCCCTATCGCCCCCATTTCCTGTGAAGAGCTAGTTAGATCTAGAGGCAGGACTACAGCCAGGATCAGTCTTGGGGGGCAGGGCTGTGTCCTGACTGTATTGCAGGAGGCACGTCACTTCCCACTATTATTGATAAGAGAGAAACATCTGACATAAAGTTCCTTATCAGCCTCTCCCTTGGTGGCATTAGCAGCCATAGATAATCTCTGCTTTATTAGCGGTTACAAAATGGTAATTTTCTAGTTTTATTTCTAATTTCTAATTTCACTTTGAAGATAGTATCTTTTTTTTTTTTTTTTTTTTTACAAATTGAAGGTTTGTGGCAACCTTGCGTCAAGCAAGCCCTTCGGTCCTGTTTTTCTAACAGCATTTGTTCACTTTGTGTCTCCGCATCCCCTTTCGGTGATTCTCAAAGAATTAGACGTGAGGCCTGAAGATGACACTGAATGGCTGCAATCTCATGGAAAAAAAAAAACTGTAATGGTTGAGGAGTTGCTTCCTTACAGATGAGCAAAGAAAATGGTTTCTTGAGATAGAAGCTACTCCTGGTGAAGACGTCGTGAAGACTGTTGAAATGACAACGAAGGATTTAGAACACAACATAAACTCAGTTGGACAGAGTTTGAGAGGACTGATTCCAGTGCTGAAAGAGGTGCTACTGTGAATAGATTGCCATCAAACAGCTGTGCCTGCAGAGAGAAATGATTCATGAAAGGAAGTCAGTCGATGTGGCCCACTTCACCGATGTCTTATTTTAAGAAATTGCCACAGGCACCACAGCCTTCAGCCACCACCACCCTGATCAGTCAGCTGCCATCAAGATGCCAGTCACTTGACATAAAGTTCCTTTTCTTTATGGCTATGTGACCAACTTGATATACGTTTAGATTTGCTTATTTCTTTTCCGTTTTTTAACAATAGCTTTTTTTCTTGCTTCTAAATCACTTTTCAAGATGCTCAGCCAAGCCTGCACCCCCCTAAATCCAGCAAAACTGCTCTTGTTCAGGCCATCAGTGTCCCCTTCGTGGCCAGATTCGGTGGACACTTTCGCATCCCTCTTACCCGATTCCTAAGAAACACTTGGCTCTTGACCTTCCTCTCCTTAGCACCGTCTTCTCTTGCTTATGGGGAGCCCAGCCCTCCTGGTCTTTCTCCTGTCTCTCTGTCACTCCTTTCCAGGATTATCTGCTTTTTTCTAGTTTCTCAGAATTCATCAGGTATCTTTTTTTTTTTCATCGCCGACCCTCTCTCCCGAGGTGATCTCATATTGCCCACAACCTTCAACACTGTAGGTTAGGGTTAGGGTGTCCAAACCCCACTGTGGATGTCCATACCTACCGGTGACCTTCAGAATCACATACTCAAATCTCTACCTCCTTCTGTCTCCTTTTGTAGATCTCGTGGGTAAATTTAATATTAAAAAAACAAACAAACAAACATATTTCTTTCTTTCTTGTTTGTCTGGACTGCAAAGCCTGCAGGATTTTAGTTTCCTGACCAGAGAGCCAGCCCATGCCCCCTAGAGTGGAAGCATGGAATCTTTTTTTTTTTTTTTTCAAATGTGAACCACTTTTAAAGTCTTTATTGAGTTTGTTACAGCACTGGTCCTGTTTTCTATGTTTTGGTTTTTTCGGCCGGGAGGCCTGGGAGACCTTAATTCCCCGACCAGGGCTAGAACCTGTGACCTCTACAGTGGAGAGTCCTAACCATTGAACGCCAGGGAATTTCCTAAACTTAAGATTTCTAAATTAAAATTTGAATCCTCCTCTCCAAAGCTTTTCTTTCCATCATCTCGCTCCTTTTGAACAACCCTCCACCCACCAAGTCCTTTAGGCCGAAGCCTGCGGGTCTCCTGGCTTGTTCCCTCCCTCCCATCTGGCCGCTGGCCTTAGTCCTCATCCAGCACCGCATCTCCACTGAACCACTACCTCAAGTCAGTCACTTCTGCGCTTAAATCCCATTATCATAAATTCAAACTCCTCACCCGGGCCCTGATGAGATCTGACCCGAGTCCCTTCAGCTTCATTTTATACTGTCTTTCCCGACTTCTCACGAAGCTCCCACCACACTGGATTTGCTCTCCAATAACTCAAGCCCTGTTTGGCCTCCAAGTTCTGCGTATCCTCTTCTGTCTGGTCTTTCTCTCTCTCCTGTCATTCTTCTGGGCTCAGAAAGGCCTTCCTGGACTCTCCTCCACAGCCCAGGCCCATTTCATCTGGGAAGGCACCGCACACGTCGTCCTGGTTCCGTATGTGTCTATGCTGTTCGCCTTGTCTCTGTCTTTCCCGTTCGACTGTGTCTTAGGAGTAGGGACCATATTGGTTTTGTGGGTTGGCGCAGGGTACAGTGGCTGGCACATGGGAGGCACTCAGTATGCACTGGCAGCTGAATAAACAGGAAAATTTTGAACTATGTACTTTTCAACATGTGACTCTAAGTACAATTATCCATATGACTTCGCTATAAGTGGCACATCCAATAGGTCTCAGCTATGCCCAGTGAAGTAAAGCAAATCTTCTTTATACAAAATGAGTGCAGAAAAAGAAAAACAAATATCATATATCAACGCATATATGTGGAATCTATGGAACACTTGAACCTATTTGCAGGACAAGACTGGAAACACAGATGTAGAGAATGGACATATGGACACAGTGCGGAAGGGGAGGGTGGGATGAACTAGGGGATTAAGGTGGACACATACACACTACCACGAGTAAATAGCTAGCTAGTGGGACCTGTTGTTTAGTGCTGGGAGCTCAGCTCTGTGATGACCTAGAGGGGTGGCATGGGGCAGGCAATGATGGGGGGAGGTCGAAGAGGGAGGGGATATATGTATACAAAGAGCTGATTCACTTCACTGTAGAGCAGAAACTAACATGACATTGTAAAGCAATATACCCCGATTTTTAAAACATGAATGCAACACCTGCAACAGAGTCTATGCTCCGTAAAGGATGCTGTATTCATCAGGACAACTCGGAGAAATCCACAAGACTTTCTTATTTCTGAGAGATCTATCTCTTAGTCCCCTTATCTGGAGTCTTGACTTTAGAAACATAAAGAGATTATATTTGAAAGTGACTTTGAGCCTTATTACGCGATCTTTTATGTACTCTTCCTAACCATACTCCCAGGCATTTTCCACGCTCTCCATTTTACAGAGGAGAAAAGCGAGGCTTAAAGAGAGTAAGAAATAAGGCCAATGCCTCCCAGCTAATTAGAGGCAGAGCTGGGTTTAAAACCCATTCTTTGGATTCCGGTGCTGGCTCTGTTTATTCCACTCAACAAATTAACCTCATAATGAGGAGCAGAAGGGAGAGGACCCCTGGTTTCCTAAAACACAGCCCCAGTTCATCGCTGACTCTTGCCAGGCAACCATTTGTTTCTCAACCCCTGAGCCCTTACCCCTTTTAAAACAAATCACTATGAGCAAAACTCGTTCATTCAAAACGGCTCTTTCTTGATTTGTGTGAGCCTTCTGCATTGTCAGCCAGGCTTTAAAGAGATTTCTTCTAATTTATTTTACTCTATAGGCACGTCGCACTTTAGAAAAAAACAAACAGATTTTATATGAAGATTTTTGTGTTTCAAAGTATATGAATGAAAAAGTCTGTAGATCTCCTTTTAAAGACTTTCTTAGGCATTAAAAACTCAGACAGAGAATTCCTTTTAAATAATGAAATCCGCCTGGCACACTTAAGGCAATTATTCAATTCAGTGTGCACCGTGGCCAGAACACACAAAGCCTGGAATGCAGGCCTGTTTCTTAATCTGAATGTATACGTTTTTAATCTTACAAACCTGTAATGAATTTGCTGCGAGACTGTTTTTGCTCTGTCCTCAGCATACAATAAAGGAGGACTCTGAGTCTTGGCCGAAGAATTAAATTGAGGCCGCAGCATCTTAACCACAAGGAAATGCAGAATTCCGCACCCCACAACCCCCTAGCTTCTTCCTTTCAAAAGAGTTGCTTCAAGTGGCGCCTTAAAGATAATTCTAGCTTGCTAAATTTAGGGTGTGGATAAAGTCCAAAATGAGAATATTCCATGGATAAACTGTGCAAGCAAGGTTAATATGTGCAGGAGGAGAAGGATGTCTCACACTTTGGATACATAATTCTGTCTCTCTCATCCTCTTTTTGCCTGGACACTCAGTGTATAATTTAGCAAGGTGAGATGTTACCTGAGGCAGTGAAAGGTGCTTTATGGCCATGATCACATTTTCAATATAAAATGATTTCATATCTGAGTTATTTCTCAAACCAGCCTGAGTCAGAGTCATTCATCACCATGTATCTCCCAGTTTTCAGAAAATGCTTATCTTCTCCATATGCGAGGAAGATTTCTGATTATACTCAGTTCACTTGTTTTTGAAAAAAGTTGGCTATAGAACTTAATTTAAGTATACTGCTACCTAAGGACTTCCTGGTGGTCTGGCGGTTAAGACTCTGCTTTCAATGCAGGGTACAAGAGTTTGATCCCTGGTTGGGGAGCTAAGAACCCGCATGCCACAGGGTGTGGTCAAAATTTTTTCTAGTTAGTGTACTGGTATTTGAAGCTTGCTTTGAAATGCAATTGAATAGCACATGAACAAAGGCTAGACGGATAGATATGGGATAAAACAGGAATAGCAAAATGTTTGTTGTGGAATGCAGGTGACTAAAGGATCAAAATGGCCAGTTCCAAGATTACTGGGAACCTGCCTCTTCGTTCCCAGGTAGCTTCCAGAGATGGTGCCCGTGAAGGCCGCTATGTGGGACTTGGACAAACAGAGCTCTCACATCCCAACAAGCTTCACACACAACAAACTGGACACCGACGGAGATGGAGGCTGGATCTCTGGGGACCGGAGAATGGACGTCTCTGTGGTTAAATCATCTTTTCAGAAGGATAGAGGGAGGGGGTTGATCTGTGTGAGACCGATTCATGAATAATTTGGGGAGGAAGGCAAGCACTGCAGATGGGGAGAAAATTGGTGGCTTGGGGTCAAAGATAACTTAAAACAATACATTTCTGGAACGTCAGAGTCCAAGAGAGAGATGCATTCTTGCAACATAATATTGAATGTTACCACTAAGTTCTTGCCCCTTGGTCTTTATCCATCCACTCTTAAAATACTCCAGCTTTTTTCTCATGGTCCTTTTTATAGCTTTTTTGGTTTTGCGCAGACATAAAATACGAGCAAAGTAATCCCAGAGAGATTTGCTCAATACTGAAGAAGGCTGGGAGGATGAGTCCCGGACTGTGTACAGCTTCACTATTGCATTTTGGATTTGTAAGGATTCTTTTTTTCTGACATGCCCAACTTGACAGCCACCGTGTTTCCAGATCCACGTCTCCCACTGAAGCAAGCCTGGTTTTTCCATTTTTGGGGTTTGGATTTCTTGGCTTCTCTCACATTGCATCATGTCCTTAATTTATCAGCATCACCATGGATCTTTGAGGCTATCAGCTGCCTTCTTGAGACTTAATGAACACATGTAATATTAAATACACAGAAACTCAGAGCTGGTCCCTGGGGTTGCTCACACAACCATCTGGCTGTCAGCCCCTCAGAACTGGTGTATCTTTTGAACCACTGATGACAATGATGTTCCATCATGAGGGTTCTGCGATGGCTCTGGGGCTCTGTGTCACACCAGAGAACAGGCTGGGATGGGGAAAAAAGAGGGTAAAGGGAGGAAAGTGTTAGCTGCTTGGTCGTGTCCGACTCTTTGTGACCTCATGGACGGTAGCCCGCCTGGCTCCTCTGTCCATGAGATTTCCCAGGCAAGAATACTGGAGTGGGCTGCCATTCCCTTCTCCAAGGGATCTTCCTGATCCAAGAAGCGAATCTGCCTCCCACATTGCAGGCAGATTCTTTACCGTCTAAGCCACCAGGGAAGCTTCAAACAGAGGAAGAGGGAGAAAGAAAGGAA